>CM040922.1:4501880-4584380 GCA_023029165.1 Gobiocypris rarus | reverse complement strand
AAAGTTAGGGACAGGTGTGGTGGTGTGGGTAACTTTAAGGGTAGGGTTAGGGACAGGTGTGGTGGTGTGAGTAAGTTTAAGGGTAAAGTTAGGGACAGGTGCGGTGGTGTGGGTAAGTTTAAGGGTAAAGTTAGGGACAGGTGTGGTGGTGTGAGTAAGTTTAAGGGCAAAGTTAGGGACAGGTGCGGTGGTGTGGGTAAGTTTAAGGGTAAAGTTAGGGACAGGTGTGGTGGTATGGGTAAGTTTAAGGGTAAAGTTAGGGACAGGTGTGGTGGTATGGGTAAGTTTAAGGGTAGGGTTAGGGACAGGTGTGGTGGTGTGAGTAAGTTTAAGGGTAAAGTTAGGGACAGGTGTGGTGGTGTGGGTAAGTTTAAGGGTAAAGTTAGGGACAGGTGTGGTGGGATGGGTAAGTTTAAGGGTAAAGTTAGAGACAGGTGTGGTGGTGTGGGTAAGTTTAAGGGTAAAGCTAGGGACAGGTGTGGTTGTGTGGGTAAGTTTAAGGGTAAAGTTAGGGACTGGTGTGGTGGTGTGGGTAAGTTTAAGGGTAAAGTTAGGTACAGGTGTGGTGGAGTGGGTAAGTTTAAGGGTAAAGTTAGGGACAGGTGTGGTGGAGTGGGTAAGTTTAAGGGTAAAGTTAGGGACAGGTGTGGTGGTGTGGGTTAGTTTATGGGTAAAGTTAGGGACAGGTGTGGTGGTGTGGGTTAGTTTAAAGGTAAAGTTAGGGACAGGTGTGGTGGTGTGGGTAAGTTTAAGGGGAGGGTTAGGTGTAAGGGAATTGTCAACAGTGTAATTATAAACGTAACTACAGAAACATGTATGTACACTATGTGCGTTGTATTAAATGATTAATTAAAATGTTAGTACATAGTAGTTAAGGCCACCTAAACTAAAGTGGGTCTGAAAATAGTTTACTTCATAACTACAATAGAACTGGAACTTTTACAGATCTTATTCATTTTTCTTTAGTTCCATAAATCCCTTTTAATGCATTAATAATTTAATTTATTTAAATAAACCAATAAGACCAAAACAAACTTTGGTTTGTTTGTTTGTTTGGACAACAAATGGAGTCATATGTAACATTTATAATACATTTTTTAAAGTTATTTTGTTCTTTTTGATGCTTAAGCTGTTGTATAGACATGAGTTGCATAGTAATTCTTCATAGTAAATAATTTTTATTTATGAGAGAACTCCTGTAACATTCATTTTTATAAGCATTTCCGTTTCTGATTGTATAATATGTTGAGTGACATAACATTTAGTCAAATGCAGTAGAGACTCCTCAAAACGCTCTCCCCTCTGCAGACTTTAAATGACAAGACTCCACAGTAAACAGGTAACCAATTTTAACCTGTCAGTTAAACATGTATGAAGAGCGATTGGCTAATCTGTGCTCGTAAATTAAATATGGCTCTGCGGAAAGCCAGATGGCTCCGCGGTGTAGAGTTATTCGCGGTAATTTAGTCTCTGAATTTAAACCAGTCGATGGAAAATGAGAAGTGTCTTGATTCGCAAAATTCTTCAAGGGGTTTCTGTTTTGTGAGAGGTGTTGACACAAGATAAGAGTAATTGCTGCAAAATGTCTGTGCTGTGTGTAATGAGCGCTATCTCTCTTAAACGTCAATACTTGAGAGACGACTTTCAAGAAGAAATACTCTTTCACAGCCTCTGTTTCAAGCAGAACCGACGCTTTGAGGTATTTTGGAATCTATCCCCGCCAACCGGTTTGCAATACACCTTTTGGAATGTTATGCAAATGGAATGCTCTGTTTCATAAGACCACCACAGATGAAAGCGGCCAAATGCTGGTTTGATGTATAAAACATGAATTACTTTTGAAGGTTTCACAGGTGTACAATAGCAGCACATCCTCTATCATCCAGCAAGGCAAACATTTATGCAGACCTGATCTGATATTACCCTTTGATGTGCGATGTCCATTTTTATGTATAAGTATTTATAAATACTTTTACAATTATTTTTAAATAAATTAATCAAGGAGATAAATATATATTTTTTTACTTACTTACAAATTATTTACTTTAGATGGGGGGGAGGGGATTCCTCCATGGAAGGAGTAAATCATCATACAAACACTTTTCTACACTTATAATTCCCTTATATTGTTTATTTTTGATAACAGCCACTAGTAAACATCCTTGTTTTTGTAGTGTTAAAATTATATTATATTATATTATATTATATTATATTATATTATATTATATTATATTATATTATATTATATTATATTATATTATATTATATTATATTATATTATATTAAATAATTATATTATATTATATTAATTATATTATATTATTGTATTGTATTGTATTGTATTGATTATATTATATTATATTGTATTAATTATATTATTGTATTGTATTGATTGTATTATATTTATTGTATTATATTATATTGTATTAATTATATTATATTATAGTAATTCATTTTATTTTACATTTTCTGGAAGTCTGCACCTCCTCAAAGTGTTGGTATAAATTATAATACAAATGCTTCTCTGCGCCTATAATTCCCATTAATCAGATTTTATTTTTCATAATAGCCGCTAGTAAACTTCCCCTCTGCCTCTTAGACTTTATTAAAGATCCTGTGATACACACAATTCCCTTATCAGTGTTTCACAACAGGATTTGACTCATTTCAAAACAGTTCAGGCGGATTTGTTTTAATGAACCCAACCTCTGTTCTTGAACGCTAGATTCAGATGCTATAGTGGTTTCTTCGAATACTCATATTACACTAATTATATCAGTCCCTGCTTCCCTGTACTGCAGTCCTATCTTTTTTTCAGGCTGTTAAAAATAAATATGCTAGCATATTCTTTGAGGTAAACACTTATGTCTTGCACTCCAATCCATACAATAAACATATTGTCCTTGAAAATACCTCTTAATGGCTGAGTTGTTATGGCTGTATGTTGTTACTGCACCATCATAAAATCTTGATGTGGTTTTATACTATAACAGTATCCTTTTTCAACTGCTGTGAATTAAAAACCCAGAGCAGTATGACAGGGTCAAGGTTTTGTGTCCTTTATAAAAAAATAGTAAATGCCCAGGGCAATATTTATGCATATGTTCTTATAATTACTACACACTGTAAACAGTTTATCATGCAAAGTGCATCTGTGTCAAAACAGTCTAACGCTTGTATTTGTGCAAACCAGTAGTCGGATCTTCGGCAGGGAATGTGTAAAATCAGACTTATAAGAGATGTCAGTTCTGGGTAAAAAGAGGGTAGAGTTTAGTTACAGTAACCTGATTTTATCACACGAGATTTAATTGGTTGAATGAGAACTAATACTGACGACTGTATTTTATCAGGGGACCTGATCTTAATGAAAGGAACTGTTATTTCAATCCTACAAATGTTATGATATGACTTCAGCTAAAATTAAATTGCAGTGGCACATTTGAATGACACACATTCTACATAACCAAAAAGAAAAAACATATATTATATTTAATTTATATGCAATATATTAATGAACATTTTGTCCTTAAAAAAGTTGATGTGTTACGAGCAGGAAAAATGGGCAAGCGTAAGGATTTGAGCGAGTTTGACAAGGGCCAGATTGTGATGGCTAGACGACTGGGTCAGAGCATCTCCAAAACTGCAGCTCTTGTGGGGTGTTCCCGGTCTGCGGTGGTCAGGATCTATCAAAAGTGCTCCAAGGAAGGAACAGTGGAGAACCGGCCACAGGGTCATGGGCGTCCCAGGCTCATTGATGCACGTGAGGAGCGAAGGCTGGCCCGTGTGGCACTTTTATATAAAAACTGTTCTTTTGAACTTTTTGTTTATCAAAGAATCCTGGGGAAAAATAGTATCACAGTTTCCACAAAATATTAAAAGCACAATATGTAAGATTTTGGGGTTAAAATATCCAAAAACCACTAGAATAATAATATTTTTTTTTTTTACTTTTGTACTTACATTATCATTGTGTGCCAAATGCACTGTGTATTCTGACACCTTTCTATCAGAGCCAGCATTAACTTCTTGAGCAATTTGAGCTAGCTCGTCTTTTTGATCGGACCACACGGGCCAGCCTTCGCTCCCCACGTGCATCAGTGAGCTTTGGCCGCCCATGACCCTTTGGCCAGTTGCCCGCTGTTACTTCCTTAGAGCATTTTTGATAGATCCTGACCACTGCAGACCGGGAACACCCCACAAGAGCTGCAGTATGCCACCCCACAATATGCCTTCGCTATATATATGATGAATTAAGTGTGATTGGGACAATTTTTCCAAGGAGGCCATTTTAGTACATTGAACTTATTGTCATGTTCAAGAAACCAATTTGAAATGATTCGAGCTTTGTGACATGGTGCATTATCCTGTAGGAAGTAGCCATCAGAGGATGGGTATATGGTGGTCATAAAGGGATGGCCATGGTCAGAAACAATGCTCAGGTAAGCCGTGGCATTTAAACGATGCCCAATTGGCACTAAGGGGCCTAAAGTGTGCCAAGAAAACATCCCCCACACCATTACACCACCACCACCAGCCTGTACAGTGGTAACAAGGCATGATGGATCCATGTTCTCATTCTGTTTACGCCAAATTCTGACTCTATCTGAATGTCTCAACATAAATCGAGACTCATTTTTCTAGTTTTCAACGGTCCAATTTTGGTGAGCTTGTGTAAATTGTAGCCTCTTTTTCCTATTTGTAGTGGAGATGAGTGGTACCCGGTGGGGTCTTCTGCTGTTGTAGCCCATCCGCCTCAAGGTTGTGCGTGTTGTGGCTTCACAAATGCTTTGCTGCATACCTCGGTTGTAACGAGTGGTTATTTCAGTCAAAGTTGCTCTTCTATCAGCTTGAATCAGTCGGCCCATTCTCCTCTGACCTCTAGCATCGACAAGGCATTTTCGCCCACAGGACTGCCGCATACTGGATGTTTTTCCCTTTTCACACCATTCTTTGTAAACCCTAGAAATGGTTGTGCGTGAAAATCCCAGTATCTGAGCAGATTGTGAAATACTCAGACCGGCCCGTCTGGCACCAACAACCATGCCACGCTCAAAATTGCTTAAATCACCTTTCTTTCCCATTCTGACATTCAGTTTGGAGTTCAGGAGATTGTCTTGACCAGGACCACACCCCTAAATGCATTGAAGCATCTGTCATGTGATTGGTTGATTAGATAATTGCATTAATGAGAAATTGAACAGGGGTTCCTAATAATCCTTTAGATACGTGTGTGTGTATATATGTGTACACCCACACACACACACTGTAAATATATTAAACTGTCATCACATATTTTATCATATTTCGCAATATTACTTTTTTCACTGCATTTATTTTTGACCACTTCTAAACATTTAATATTATCTATGTATATATTATCTGTAAGTTATATGTCATGTAACACTAAATAATGTTTTTCAATTATTTAAATCTCAATTATCTATTTATTTCATTTTATTTTTATGTTGTGTTAATTCTTTCCCACAATTCGATTGGCATTCCAACTAAATAGAAATAAACCGCAACAACAATAAAAGAAATCAAACCTCTAGTCCTGGAGGCTTTGCAGTGACACTCCAATATAGAACAACTTAGAAGAAAACGCTGTTAAACAGCCAGGCAGAGACAGAAAAACATTACTAGTGTAAGACAAAGAGAAGTTCAAGCGACATCAATCTCTGGATTGGAAAATAATGGTCACTTCCACCCCAAAGAGTCGAATTGCTCTCGGCTACCACTTTTTTTCCGCTCTCTCTCTCTCAGCTCATATTCTTCAGTTCCGGGGTATAGTGATCTGACCGATCACTCATCCCAATGTGTTGCTATGTGTTAGATGAAGACAGATACTGATTTAGTGCTCTAGAATGTGTACACGTGCAAACACACACTTGCACAGAGGTGTACCATTACATTCCAGTCGAAAGCCACTTGGATCTCTCACTTAAGCCATAAACACTGTTTTCACAGATACGTGAGAACACATATTATCTCTCTCATAGCAGCATTTCAACTTGATTATTGTTTTTCAGCAGTACTCTTAACCCAGGCAATCATGGCTAGGTGTTTTGAATGCTGAAGTGGGTTGCGTTTAGCTAAAGCAAAACAGTGAAAATCACAAAAGGCCCTCTATGATATATAACTGAGCTTTCATGGTGACACAATATTACATAGCCAGCAGCATTGCACCAAATCAGCTGGGAGCCCACAAACTGGGAATTGAGTTGTCGTCCCACAAATGTTATTGAAGTGCCGTGCCAATGCACTAAAGTCAACATTGCCAGCAGGGCAGAGTTTAGTAGAGCTTATGATGTCTTAGTGAGTAAGGTTTCACAGCTTCAGTTTATACAGACACCCTAACTTGTCGTGGCAAAATTTCCCTGTTAAGAAAACCTTAAGGCAGTATATATATATGAAATGTATCATGCTTTCTACAAAAATAGTAAGCAGTACAACTGTTTTTAACAGTAAGAAATATGTATTGAGCAAATTATATTAGAATAACTTCTGAAGGATCACTGAAGACTGGAGTAATTATGCTGTAAATATAGCTTTGTCACAGGAATAAATTACATTTTAAAAGATATTCGAATAGAAAGCAGTGCTTTTAAACCGTAATAATATTTCTCAATATTACTGTTTTTACTGTATTTGATCAAATAAATGTAGCTTTGGTGAAAATTTAGAACAAAATATGTAAAATAAAAATGTAAGACATTTAGAACATCAGTTTGTTTGTTGAGTGTTGGCCATAGTTTTTGATCGGGATTGAAACGTTAT
This sequence comes from Gobiocypris rarus, assembly GCA_023029165.1. Taxonomy (NCBI): domain Eukaryota; kingdom Metazoa; phylum Chordata; class Actinopteri; order Cypriniformes; family Gobionidae; genus Gobiocypris; species Gobiocypris rarus. The sequence continues at coordinate 4,577,603 of CM040922.1, read as the reverse complement.
TGAAATGTTACTTCAAAATGAAAACATTTGAGTTAAGCCAAAGAATAACCATTTCAATTTAACATGAAGCATTAAAAATAATATTTCATTATTTTAATAATATTGCATTCATTTATAATATAATATGTAATAGAGTGTATATAACTCAAGAGTCATACATTAGAAACTGAAAGTAACCAGTTATATGTTCATTCAATCTCACATACATTCTTAAATGACTTCAGGTAAGTGGCACACTTGGAATGACACACATATTCTGCATAACCAAAAATAGTATCATATTTAATAAAGAATACGAAATATATAATGGTATATAATGGGGTATTAAACCTTTTACTCCAGCAAGGACATTGTAAATTGACAGACAGAAAGACATTTTTAATATTAACAAAAAAAAAAATTGTCTTTATATAAAAACTGTTCTTTTGAACTTTTTGTTTATCAAAGAATCCTGGGGAAAAATAGTATCACAGTTTCCACAAAATATTAAAAGCACAATATGTAAGATTTTGGGGTTAAAATATCCAAAACCACTAGAATAATAATATTTTTTTTTTTTACTTTTGTACTTACATTATCATTGTGTGCCAAATGTTTCGAAGAATGTTTGAATCCAGAGAAATAAGCAATTTTAACCAGAACACAGAACTTGTCCGTGCATCGCCTATCAATCACATCATGCTGCCGTTATGATTTTTGGTTTTATTTTGTATAAACCATGGAAACACCAAAGACGCTTAAATATATTATGTGTTTTTTTTCAGACACTGTTTGGAGACATTAATGAACAGAAAACTGATCATTGTTCTCCAGCTCAACACACACAGTTAGTCTTATTGTTTAAATCTGCTGTTTTTGATTTACCGCACAGAGTGCTATAATTTACCGCATAATACGATCTCGCTAACTGCAGTGTGAACAAGTGTCTAAATCGCCGCCGAGCAAACACACAGAGTAGCGTCCAGGCATCATCAAGCTACTCCATTGTTTTGAATAAGTGACCTCTAGTGGTGAAAAATTACATATTGTGGCTTTAAGTAGCACAGCTGTTTTCAACATTTATAATAATAAGAAATATTTCTGCACCAAATCATCATATTTGAATGATTTCGGAAAAAAATAGTGATCATCTTCCAGAGAATTCCTATTGAAACTTATAGAAAAACAAAAAGCAAAATCTTGAAAAGTGTAGCAAAGACAGCAAACTCAATTAAAACCATCATGATCCAAATATCAAAATCAACATGAGGGATGTTGCTATAACACTCACTTTTGAAAATAAAAGCAAAATGCCAAGCAAAAATATATCAGCAGCCACAAATAGTTGCTGGCTTTAGTAGAAACAGCAGCTGTCAAATTTAAGGCAGTATTCAAACATTTCATTTTGTTCAATGTGTCACTGATGTAAAAATAGATCTATAGTTTTTCTATTTTAAATACATTTCTATTGGTCAGAAGCAGATGCAACATTTAAAATACTTAATTATACTTTATCATGGTTTATTTTACTGATAGTGGAGTTATCAGTACCACACTAAAATCTGGAATATCTCATTTAAACGTGAGGGGGGAAATAAGGACAATTATTTAATAATTGTGCCCAGCCGATGCATATTAACATCTCACACACACACGTAACAGATAAAGTTACATACTGATGATCTTTCTGAAGTTCTGCAATGAGACCTCATTATCACAGGCCCCTGGTGGGCAAACTTAAATCTGAAAGGAAGAAGGAGACCATCTGGAGCGCAGAGTGTAGAACCAGCCAGTGAGTCTGTAAGATACATACTAATAATGCTTCAGATATGGATGGCCAGATCTGCTAATTCATTCAGCATGCCAATCAGCAAATAAGATCATCAATAAATAATAAACAGATTCAACTTTAAATAGGTAAGTTGCATGTGTAGAGCATAATTTCATGGTGAAAGGCGATATATGACAGTTCATGGCTTTGCTTCATGACTTGGCACTGTAGAAAAATGAGTCATCCACAAATGCCCTGTGAATGAGTGCTTTCTTTATGGTCTGGTATAACACACTGCTTCACTCTTATGAAAGAAGAGTCATCTGTGCGAATGCCCTAATTTCTGCTCAGAAAGATCTACTCTGCATGCAGTTCTTCAGGCCACTGTCTCCTGTTGACTGTGAGTGATCTGAGAGTAATCTGTGAGGACACATTGCCACATTTGGCAGAGAGGGTCCATCTGTCTGAGAGGGGAACATGTTGTGTTTCTTGAAATGCTCCTCTCAAGACTGCTCTGGGCGTTTTTGTCCTTCAGGAGGTAAGGCTTGTTATCAAATCTTTGTGTGAATCGATTGCTTATGGCTGATGGTAGGCATAACTTTTACTACGGTTACGCCTGTCGTCTACACTACTCCAGCTTTTTTTAACTTCGAAAACGGAGACTTTTGAAAACACTGCAGACCCTGTTTTAGTTTGAAAACTCGCATTAGATGATCGTAGAGACCGGTGGTGGTGGCTATTGTTACAATGCTTTTGCTAAACAGAGGCCTTTCTCCAATGCTATCTCAAGACCAATACTTTTACCTCAAGATTCATACTTTTCTCTTTTTTTATGAGGTGGCTAATTCGTACAAATTCATGACCTCACTCATACGTTTGTCTAAACCTCAGTGACGGGTAGGTTTAGGGGCGGGGTTAGTGGTAGGGTATTTGTACGAATTCATATAAATTAGCCACTTCGTAAAATATGTTCGAATTGCCGTGAGATCAGGTTGGTTTCTCTCAACGGCTCTGTAAAATACCAGCCTCTGTGACCGTGTAAACAATAACACGGAGATGGAACTGCATGTTTTGCTGACTTTGTGGTCCTTTTTAGCAGGCGTTGTGCAGTTTATAATACTCCAGCTGCCTACATGAGCAAGAGGCAACTGTTTACACTTGTGTATGAATGGTCATGTGACATGCGTTTTCAGTCATGTGGTGTGGACGGGAGATCGTTTCTGAAACGCAGTGGAAACGCCAGTATAGACGAGGATCGTTTTACGCTCCTCGTCTTGAGAACCATTATGAAATACATTCTGGACATTTTATTTTGTGCAGAAGCATTATGTCCATTCAAATGGTCTATGTCAACTTTAAGAAAATGACGTTGCATGATTGTTGTAAAAATGCTGGGTTTTTAGCTAAAATGTTGTGGCAGAAATCACATATTGACATGCCTGAATATATTATGGCTGTCAAAAAATATTTACGTGTTAAAATATTTAACACAGTTACAGGTGCCGTGTGTGATCTTTAGCAGCATGTAGTGGTGAGGTTATGAATTGCAATCCCCACCGCTCACCCCTACCTTTCGGAGAACACAGTGGCCGACTCAGGACAAAGATGTTATCTTCTGAGACAGCAGAGAGTGACTAGCGCTCTGTAGAGCAGTTTGTCCGTTTAGGGCTACTGTAGAAACATGACGGTGCAAAATGGCGATTTCACTGAAGGGCACCCGGGGTGTACGTAGATAGAAATGGCTCATCTAAGGTAATACAAAAATAACGATTTATTATGTAAGGTCTTTTCTGAAAACATAGTTATGTATATTATATTACATTTCTGTCAGTAGATCCTCATCATAAATAGGCTACTACGCTTCAGACAGCACGCTAGTGCCGCATCAAGTTCTCCATTTCGCGTAACGCGATTCTTTGCCTCCACATAATGCATTCAAATCTATAATGCACAGCTAGCCGTGGATTATCCCTCACATACACAGTGTGTGGGTGTTCCTGACGCTTTTGATTGTGTTCTTAAATTGTCCTGTCATTTGCTCTGTCTAGACGTCATTCCCTTCAGTTCTCAAAATATGTGTTATTTGGTTTGTGATTTGTACAAGAAAGCTCAATTTTCTCTCTCTCCAGTGCTCCTTGAACGCTTGTGCTTGAATGGCAGTGGCTGCAATCAATGAATGTCGTACTCATGCATTGCATACAATAGCCTCTGATTTGCGCTTCTTTTTTGCGCTGTACTGTATGGCCCCTGCCCAGTGAGAGCGCGTCCGCCGCTGCTGCTATGACAACAGCGTGCGCTTTAGTCTCAGCTCCCATTCGCGGTTATCCAGGACGCTCTGAAAGAAAACCGAGCAACGGTCCCACTAGAGGAAGTTTTTTTTTTTTCATTTACTCATACTGTACTGCATTGACGAACCACAAACAACCTCCATATCTATTCAGGCACAGCTGGAGTGACATTTTGGCACGTTCACTCGCTCTCAGCTCTCCAGCTTTCACTTCTTAAAGTTTGAGACAGCGTGTCAACTGAGGGAAAGAGATGGATTTTCAGAGCGGATATTAAAGGCAATAGGATTTAAGAAACCAGAACGATTGAGGTCACCACTAAAGTGTACATTTCATTCATACGTTATTTTATTTCACCCCCATTTCCATGGCGACGGCACGGCGCGGTCATCGATAAGCGCTCTGTACTAAGTACGCGGGGGATTTTGTTGTCTACCTGGGGAGGAAATCTGGATTAACAGATGAACTGTAATGGCTAACTAACGCGTTTCTCTTTTGGACTGCTGTGAACGGATTTACACTCCGAAAACTCCGCAGATGAAGATGGTTGTGTGTGGAGGCTGCGCGGCGTCCTGGAGGAGGTGTGTGGTGATGAGTCTCAGACTGCTGTTCCTTCTCCCCGCAGGTCTGCCTGTCCGCAGTCAAGGAGAATCCCAATCCGATAACAAACAGATGGACAATATCACCATCAGACAAGGAGAGACGCTCTTCCTCAGGTAGGCGGTGATGGTTATGCATTTATCATGCTGTCATGTTCCTGCGTGAAAAGAGCAGCTGGACTGTCAAGTGTTTTTTTTTTTTTTTTAAATCGATTTATATATAGGCTATATTAAAGAAAGAAATAGCTCATGTGGCTTAGTTAACTTCAAAATTAGTTTAAATGTCATTAAGTGTTATTGTGCAAACTCTAGACTGTTTCTACCCACTACTTTAAAACTTAAGTTTGAGTGCTGAACTAAATCTTTTTTTTTTTTTAAATCCAACACCTGCAGTTCACAGCACTGTTTCAGCCACTTTTAATTGAATTACAGATGAAGAAAAAGTAAGTTCAAACTTGGAAATCTCATAAAATGACAAATTACATTTGTGGCATTGGAAAAAGCGTCATACCAGAATAATGTGCAATATTAGAAAATATATCATGTCAACGGTATAAGAAAGTTGGATATTAGCCACTTTTACTGTTTTTAAATGTAGTGCATTGCCTTCTTTGAGGCCCAGTACTTATGTTAGTCTATTAAACCTTCTAAAGGCATTCTTTATTATATAAAGTGTGTAACCAACTAATTGTGTTGTGTGTGTACATACTTAGCCATAGCTTGTGGATGAAATTGTCCCCAAAAGTGAGGTAAATGTGACAAAACCTCCCTTTGGCCATGTCCTCAATTGGAAAAAAAAATATGCATAGCTGAGAAAGTGTGTGTGTGTGTGTGTGTGTGTGTGTGTGTGTGTGTGTGTGTGTGTGTGTGTGTGTGTGTGTGTGTGTGTGTGTGTGTGTGTGTGTGTGTCAGGTTTTGCCGATATTGGAGGGAACAGATGTCCCCACGGGGATAGTAAAACCTGAATTCAGCTACATTGTGGGAACTAGCTAACACTTTCAGTGGGAAAACAACTTAATGAGCATATTAAATAATGTCTTAATTAAAAGAATTCTGAACTGTTTCTGTGAGGGTTTGGAGGGAGACTCTGGGAGTGGGGTCAGTTGTAACACTGACAGTTCATCAAATCAGAAAAGAGCTATGGTGATCTCATCAATATCATACACTAGGGGTGGGCAATACTGCAAAATGTAATATTGATCCGTATCGATAGTATCGATCAGAAGTTGAAATGGAGCTGCGGTTTCCACATACTGTTTAGTTAAGTGCCCATTGTCCTCCTTCCACGAGGGAGTTTGGCATCAGGGCATTTGTTTCCAGATGGACCATTAAAGAACACAACTCACACATCTCACGGGACAACCTGTAGAATTCAACCAATTAGATGACGACTTTGAATCTCATTAAGTGTTTCCTGTATGCATCAGACATTCAGCCAACGGTCAGTGTGCGTGACTTCTGAGGCTGAGACTAAGACCGTACTCTGATTATTAGAAATAATCACATTATTGTTGCACATTTAAACAAAGTCATTGTTACATCTATCCCCAGCTAGTGTTCTCACTCTAGTACTGAGTCAAGTCAACTTTATTTATATAGTGCTTTTAACAATGCAGATTGTTTCAAAGCAGCTTCACAGTGTTAAACAAGAAAATAATGCAACTAAATACATTTCAATTATCATACAATGACAATGTGGGCTTTAGATCAGTAATTAGATTTATATGGTTTATGTGGGTCTATGGGGTAGGTTATAACAACGATTATAACAACGGAACTATTTGACATGAACTCACATTATTGATTGTGTAGTACACATCCAAGTGTGTTTTATTTGTAGACAAACGTGGCTATACCGTGTATCAAATTTTGCGAGATCTAGCACAAACAACCACTGAGTCACTGATGCTCAAATTAAGATTCACCATCCCCGGTCTCCCCTATTATCTCTAGTTCAGAAACAAAAGAATAAAAGACAATGGAAAGTCCCCACAGTGACAGAAAAACACATGTGTCTGTGTGAGTTTGGGTGCTTGTGTGGCAAAGTTGCACACAAAATTAGCCAGGCTAGTTATTTTGGTCACTAATGTTTCATATGTCTTAATTGAGGGAGTAGTAATCTTTAGGATATTCTCATGATTAACAGGATTACAACCCCTTTAATAAAGCTTAACCTCTGTGCAGGGGAAAATGTAATGAGATCACTGATTGACAATATTTATTTACAGTGTTTTTAAACTTTAATAAACATTTAGCCATGTAGTCACCAGTGTATGAAATTGGAGAGATGCAGTACAAAACAATAATCTGTGTATCATGCAGTAAAATACTTTTTTTTTTGACATATTCAAGCATGGTTTGTTTGTTGTTGTCATTTGGCTATACAGTAGATGCATATTTACAGTGTTTTAGGCCTGTATAAGTACTAATCCCAATAGACACAATAAAGTCCCGTCCGATATTTATTTTCTTGTTCGAGAAGCCGGTTAACGTGGACATTTACAATAGGGAAGAAAACACTATTGAACTGTTTCATGGCAACTTTAAATCAAATGGATTTGCAGGCCCTGATTTCACTATTTTGAGATTGTTGCTCTAGAAAATAGAAATTTCAAAAAGCCCCTTATCATGTTTGCCCAAAGCTGATGTTGTGTTTGGTCAAGACAGACTGCATGGATGAATTTTATTTATTTGACAACAAAGCATTAAAACATCTGACATTACACACATTTTAATGAATTAAATGTTTTCTATGTTCCAAATGTTGCTGTTTTGCTTTTAGTTATATGGGAGTTCATTTTTCAGTGAGCTGAAACTAGTACTGGGTATTTAGCTAAAATAAATAGTTAAATCAACTTTGTCCACACGCACATGCATATTATACTGTAGACATGGTTAACCGGTAGAAATTTGTCAAGCGTTAGAGATTTTGGACTATCGTCTCTATGGCGGTCACGCTCATGTGACGTTGCTGTGCTGTGTGGTCACAAGAGCTTATCGCTTTCATGTGTTTTTAAGCATTTTAAACAGTTGAAGCATAATTAGCAGTGAAAGAAAACTCATTATGCTCGCTCTCTCTCAGAAACTATTTCTCAGAGCTGTCTGCGAGATGCAAAACTTTTTGAAATTTAATTTACACAGTAAAGACTATGCATTGTTTTTTTTTAATACAATTTGATTACTTTATACATTTTATGATTTTTTTCTAGTGCTTGAAGTTTTTCAGGTAGTTCTATTTTTCATGTTTCTGTTTTCTCAGTTTGTTTTCTTGGCTCTTTCTTTATCACAGTTTACTTCAGTAAGCTTGTGAGTTCTTTTAGGCTAGTCTTAGTTTTCAAAGTAATATTTAAAATGGTGATGCGAATAATGAAATTTCAATGGTCTAAATAGTTTTGATATCAAAAACCTTATTTAAAGCAAAAATAACTATATCGTGATATAGGCTATATCGTTATTGTGACATAAAATGAGTCATTTTGTGGTATAAGATTTGGTCATATCGCCCACCCCTATAAACCAGTCATTGAGACAGCTACACAGTTTACAGTTATTGGTGTCACCGTACCCTGCGGCCCAAGGTGATGTTTTCAGTCATATTTTTCCTTCAGGTGAACATTAGTAGAAAATGAACTCTGGCAGTTCCAAATTAATCTTAGGCCAAAAACATAGCAAGTTATTACATTGAAAATAAGATTAATTGCGCAAGTCCTCAATTGCATGGGCTAAATTAAAGCCCTCTTATGGAAATATGCGACAAAAATTGAAGGAGTTTGAGGGCAGTGAGTGGGTGTTGAAGTGCCGCACTGTCTGAAGAGGATTATGCAATTTATTTGATGGAAGACGAAGAGGAGAATGGTTATGGTTTACGAGGTGAAATTGACGAGCTACAGAAATACAAAAAAGAAAGCACAAGAAACAGTTCATACAAACAGACGCTCATTAACAAATGCACAAACCAGAAAAAGTGGTCAGAAGAAAACACTACAGTTCAGAGATGACAAGTCATTACGATTTAAGCAATTAAAAGAAAACAAGTTAATGAGGAACACAACTTAAGCAGCCATTAAGTTCAGTCTTGCAATGCTAGCTTTAGTAGATTTGCAGTGAGTAAAGCCAGTTTTCCCTTGAGATTTGTGATTGCCATGTTTGAAAATCTGTTAGGAAAGGGACTAGGGAGACAATATCTTTCCTGACAAATGCCTGTTTTGTTTGTTGCAAAAAAAATAAATGAACTGTATCATATGAGAACAACTACCCAGGGTATAAACCAACAATCCAACCACAAGCCAAACATGTCGAACTTAATGAATTTCCACATGCTGCTTCCTAGTGCTATCTCTCTGTTCACCGTTGCCAACATTTTAAAACGAAGTACTGTAGATACGTCTAGCCAACATCAAGAACCCAGATTAATAAGTAAGATTAGTGGTTTATATTAAAGAATTAGACTTAACCCTTTGACATTATTCCTTATTCAAATATTCAAATGCTTTATTCAGATCTGATCCTGTGCTTTGGCTGGGGCTGAGCCAGAGATGGACTCACCCAGCACTTGTCGTATATAATATCATAATGAGCATGATACGCTGATCTCAGATATCAGAAATGAGCTCTTTGAAGTAACCCGTTGTCTCTAGGTTTGCCTTCTGTCCCGTGAAATACAGAATCGGCCCGTATTTAACTGATGCATCCTGTATTAAATCAGAACGGGATGCGATTTGTCCTATTTTTTTGTCCCACAAAGCAATAATTTTTGAAAACTCAAGTTTATAAAATTACCCGTGTACATGTGGACTAGGCCTTCGTGGCTTTGTTTCTATAGCAACGGAGTCTCGAGATTGTGTGATGTAAACCTGTCTGTTTTTATTTTTTTTTAAACATGTCAAGCTCACGTCTCTTTAAACACAAGAGGCTCTCCAGTCATAGGGCTGAATACAAAACGAGGTATCAATGGGTCTGTCCAGTGAGTAATGATCAAACCTGAGGCGAACTGCACACTTTGCAGAGAAGCATTTGAGTTGCTCAGACTGTCTGACTTAAAGCAACATGCGGTGACAGACACATTTGTGCTTCTAAAGGTATAGGCCTATTATTATTTTATTTTTTATGGATAATATATGAATATAATATTCCATACATTATCAGAGCTTGACAGTTTTTAGACATTAGATGAATTAATAGATTATAGTCTAATTATTATGTATCATTTAGCTAGGCTATATTAATCATGCATAATAAATAATGTCATATACAGTTTGTGACATTTAAAAAATATTTAAATACATTAAGTGTCAAAAAAGTGATCACTGGTTCAGAATGACTGCTTAAAGGGATAGTTCACCCAAAAATGTAATCATTTACTTACCCTCAAGTTGTTCCAAACCTGTGTACATTTCTTTGTCCTGTTGAACACAAAGGAAGATCATGTGAAGAATTGGGAAACTGAACAATTCTAGGGCACCATTGACTTTTTACCATAGTATTTTTTAAATAAAAAAAGGAAATAATAATATTATGCCCCAAAGCATCCTGGTTACAAATTTTCCTCAAAATATCTTCCTTTGTGTTCAGAACAAAGAAAAGTTTGGAGCAACTTGAGGGCGAGTCATTTGCCCCTTTCACACAGCAATCCTGGGAAATTGCAGGGAAATGACCAGAATGACTAAATAAACATGCTGTTCACACTAGCACCGGTGTTCTGGCTTTTTACCGGTAAGAGAGCATTCACACATCATCAGCAAAATACCGGTAAATACTGTGATGTCAGTCATCTCTAAACGCTGCACTGTTGTCTTCATCCGCCCGCATGAGAAGCGTTTTAGTTTCACTGTCTGTTCAATTTGACAGCATATTTTTGACGTCAGAGTGAAAGGCATAACAGATGATAAACAGAACGGGCGTTTGCTCCTAAAAACACGAGACATGCAGAGCCGCAGCGCTGATGAATGGAGAAGGCAGGGTCTCAAACGCGGCGCAACCGTCAAAGATGATCACTTAGCGCATATTTAAATGGGAAAACTATTAAAAACTTTACTGTAAAACAGCACAGAGTAATCACAATTTTAAAACTCATGGCCTAAAGCAGACTTCTACGTCAGTGCGTTCTGACTTTGTACGTTCTGACTTTGTATTCATTCTGCGTTCACGCAGTGCACATTCCCAGTAATTTACTAACTTCCCTTACTGGTAAATTGCCAGAACTGATTTGCCAGTATTTTTGAAAAGGTCCTGTGCACACATGATTATTTACCAGTTATTTACCAGTGTGAAAGGGGCTAATGATGAGTTTGGGTGAATTATCCCTTTTAACGCACACCGAATACTAAAAGAAAGAAAAATGAATATATAGATATTTATAAATAGAAATAAATAAAATATGTCAAATGTAAAATGTGTTCTGTTGCAAGCTCACATACTGGATCTCATGTTTTTGTCATGATTTATTGTTGAGCTGTCAAGCGTCATGTGTCAGTTCCTGACTTATTCTTTATTTGTGTCCTGGGAGTGCTGATCGTTATAAAGGTGTTTAACTAAAAAATACATTTACTTGCTCATATTTGAGAATAGGAAATATCAGATTTTTTACTATATTGGTGAATATTTTGAATAAAAATTAAAAATGAATGAACTGCTTTTGTGGCTGTAATGTGCCATGTGACAAGCTTGACATGTTGGCATGGGAATAATAAGGTGATGCATTAAAAATAATGGCCGCCTTAAAAAACTCGGGGGCGCATAGAATCATTTAAATGTACGTGCAAGGGTTAATTAATCCCGGCTCTTGGTGTTTTAATGCAGTCACCTGGGTCTGTCGTTTTAGAGTGTGTTGGATGGAGACAGCACTCACTTTTTCTTTCGTGGTGGCTGAAAGGCTTGTGATTTATTGGCGGGCTGCTTGTGTAGCTTGTTAATACCACAGAGAGCTGGTACGCTGGCCTTGTGCTACTTGTTGAAGCTCAGAGCAGCCGATTTCCTTTCTCCCAGCATTTTGACTCTCAACATGGAGCAAAAAAACATCTTAGAGATTTTAGTATCAGCATTTTAGTATGTGCCTAAACACCATGAAAATCTCATGCCGGTTTCTGGAGAACATTGCTCTCGTGTTTGCATGAGGAGTGCTCCTGACTTCTGTCTTCTGTGATAAAATCTCCCAGGAACTTCTGTCTGTTGTTGTTGACACCTGATATATCTGCTGTCGTTATCACCAGCCTCCCAAATGCTGGTGGGTAAAAGCAAATCCCTGCAATTTCAGAAGAGTCCACCAAGTTTAACCTGCATATCAATGCAATATTCTCTGTGTGTGTGTGTGTTTAGGGCTGCATTATTTGCTCAAACAATCATATTATGAGTATTTTGACAAATATTGTAAATGCAATTTGAACTGGGATATGATAAACATTTATAGCCCAATTTTTGCTGTTGTTTGGGGGTGTTTATACTCGATCACTGATTGGATGAGTGTAAATACCCAAGAAGCATTTTTGAAGTGCAGTCTAACTTTGTTAGCAGTGTTCGGCTCATTACTCAATTTTTTTAAATATATTACTCGTTACTCCTTTCAAAAGTAATATTATTACTTTATTTATTACTCCCTAACAACTGTAATTCATTATGCTTATGCTATATAACACTATATTGCTATATAGTGTGTGTGTGCATGCGAGCGTGTGTGTGCGAGGCTGCATGAGTGTGTGTACATTATTGTAACTTAAGTACACTACACTTGTAACTTGTACACTACATGCAATTTTAGTATTTACTAGTGTTTGGTTGCTCTAAATCTTCCTGTCATCTGCTGTGTTCAGACTTTTTTCAGTGTTCAGCTGTGTTTGATGTTTGCTACATTCAAGAAGTGTACTTTCTTGGAGCAGATAAAAATATAAAGGGAATTCATTTATCTGACCGCTTGTATTCATTGATTAAAATGTAGCCATGTGCAGTAATATGTGCAGTAATATTGAAAATTGAGGTTGCAGCACATCGTGATAAATAAATACATGATAATCATAATCGAATTGAATCGTGAGACCAGTGACAATTCACACCCCTGCCATTCATAAAGACAGTTACTGGATTCGTTCGTGCAATGAATCATTTAAATGAATGACTCGATGACTCAGTCACATGTCACCACTGTATCAATGTAACTTGCCAAAAAATATGCACAGCAATTTATATTTCTTAAATTTTCAACTTATATTTTATGTTTCACTAAACACATTCACTGCATCACTTTTCCAATGCAGAGATATACTTCACAATGTTATTAGCAACTTTTCAGATCCTGAATAAAGGCTGAAATACAGTTTTGTATCGACATAAGTGTAATATATTATCCGTCATAAATAATAAAAAATTAATCTTTTGGACTTTGTTCATCAGCATAACTTCACTTCCTGCCACTACTTTTCCCCACAAATCTCAGCTGTGATATCGAGCTATCACATATCCTGATTCTTGCAGAAAGTTCTCCTGTATTAACTGAACCGCACTGAACGATCAGATATATTGCGAATATCTGCAGCAGAGACGGGGAAGAGAATAAACGGGAGAGGTTTGAATGGACTGCGGCTTTGGAAAAAAAATAAGCTTCTTGCTGATAAGATTGAGAGGGTGCTAATTTGATTTCACAGCGAGCTGCTCAACATTATCTGTCTAATTCCACTTTCCTTTACCTTACATCAACATTCTCTTGTCTCTCATTAAAGCCTAATCATTTGAGCCACCATCACAGGGCCAGACAGGAGCACAGGGTGCTGTCATAATGAATGACCGTCCAGACCATTCAGAGACCCGGGATTAATCAGTGTTTTGATATTTCAGAATTCATTTGCAATGGCAAAATGGACCTCTACTGTAGTTTGATTTATTTTTTGGCTTAAAGGAGCTTGCGCCCACCCCAGGTAACGGGATGAAAGACTAGACGCATCTGTTAGCGAGTCTATTAGCGACAGCTGTTTGTCACTTATTCTGGTTTGAGCCGCCATCAGGGCATAATGACATTGTGGTAGCTCTTTGGCCTGGCTACACACCAAATGGTCCAACACCTTGCTGTCTCTCAGACCATTTCCTTCCACCAGACTCATTAACCTTAGAAAGGAGGACAAAAAAGAAAGAGAGAAGGAGAAACAGAACAAAGCAAAAACACTGTGGATGTAATCATACTTGGCCTCTGTTTTTTTGGAACCTAAACCCACAAAAATTCTCTCCGCAAACATCTCCTTCGTGTTTTTCTCTGGCTTTCTCGCAATAAATGTGGCTCAGATGATTCATTTCCTGACCACAAAAGTAGCATTGTGATTTTTGAAAAATTGTATGTTTTCTACAGCCATTACTTCCCAGAGATGGGCCGCCTGTGCAGTCAAAATGTGGCAAATTATGGAACCTCGAAATTACAGCTCTGACAGAGAATTGAGACGGTCCAATCGCATTTTTTCGGGATTGTTTTTCAGCAAATACAGTAGTAGATGTTGAAAAGCATGCATCAGTTCTCAGTCCGGAAAAGACTAGATGACGCCGCTGAACAGAAATGCTACAATTTGTGCTTTTAAGTGCAAACATTCTGCTTAAATCTGTAGGCCATAAATTCAGTGTTGTTTATCTCATTTTATGGAACTATTGCTAATTGCATTTTGCATTGTTCTTAGCTAGCTTATTGACCCCACAAGTGTGAGGGCATTCGTCAAGTCTCGTTTGCTGTTAATAACTTGTAAATATTGGCATTATATTGACAGTTGGCCATGATGCTTGGTTACTGACAAACCTCTATTGACCAACCGCTACTTAGAAGTATAAAAATGTATCCTGTTGTATCTCCCTATGGTCACTTGCTACTGCATGATATCAGGTGCTAGAGGGTCTGTGGAAAAGTTCAGAGAAAAAATATAGCAAAGAATGAAAAATACAATTAAAGTTAACATTTATTGAATTTGACATTTGTTTTGCACTAGTATTAATAGTATTTAAATTGTGGGTATAATAAAAAAGATATGCTGTCAAAAACAAACTAAAAATGTACTGAATTTGTTTTTTATTAAATGATTAATTACATTTTATCATCACTAGTGTTATGATTCTTTTTAGGAATAATAATATAATAATAACTTTGCATTCACGATTTGAGCACATGGTCTAAAGCACATGACGCGGGTGCACTTAGGGCATGTCCGAATCCACTTTTGCTAGTTTAATTACAGAAAAAACGGTTGGTGCACCAGGCACATGGTCCAAAAGGGTTGTACCTAGTCTCGTAATGAGTCACGGGTGTGTTTTGGCCGTAACGTGCAATAAACCAATCAGAGTCTCATCTCCCATTCCCTTTAAAAGCCAGTTGCGCTCGCACCATGGGGGATTCACTCTTCACATGGAGGAAAGACTGAACGCATCTCCAGAGAGGAATCCATTTATTTTTAATATTTGGCATGTTTGTGTGCTGCTGCGCGTCCCTGTGTGTGTAATAATCAGAGTGTACGTGTGTTGTACTCCCTAGGCTCATATTACTAACATGCCCTTTAAATAACACATAAATACTGCACTATTGACTTTAGAGCAGGTTTGTGTTGGTCAATGGCGCAGTCGTTTTCAGTTCCTCAAAATAGCAACACACCAACAATGCTCCTGAACACACCTGGTGTTCAGACCAGACGCCCATGGGTGAACAGATGAGCGTGGGTGCATTTGCTATCTACAAAAAAAAATGTGGCGCTGGATGTGAAAATGATGACTGCGTCGGGCTGAAACTAACAAAAAACACTTACGCCGTGTGTACGATAGGGCCCTGTGTAACTTTTTGGTTAAAAAACAAAACTGCATGCATTTTGCAGAAGAACATTTGTTTTGGTTGGGCTTCAGCTCTGTGTGACTGTGTGGATGAATATGCTTTTGCAGCATCTGTGAACACAAAAAAATTTCACTTTCTCCCAAAAAACATCCCACCAGGTCTAAAATATAAACACTTATAATAGGCTTACCATAGTGAATCAGGGTAAAACCAAAACCAAATATTTTTGAAGAAGGATTAATGATGTATTGACAATTTAAATTGTTAATTTTGAATAAAGTTTCATAATGTACCTTTGATATTTATAGTATCCCACTTAATATTTTTCTCACGTATACTAGTTTAAATGGCTAGTATACATTCAAAAAATATATCTGTGTACATTTTTAGTAAGGGTGTCATCATATTTGGGGGTCCATTGGGACAAAACCCCTGACATATAGGCTTCCTTCAATTCTTTCCTTCAAGTATAAAAGTCAATATTGAATTCTAGGCATTTATTCAATCCGTTTTATCATTTATTGTATTTAACAGAAAGAATAGAACATGCACCAGCTTCATTGAGGAGAATTTCAAAACATAAACTTTACAGAAATAATTAAAATCCTTGACCAACATCAGACAGCATGACACCGCATTTGTTGCCAGCACTTCACTTCATTCTTAAAATGCATCTCAGCAACAAAACACACTCCTAAGACTTGATAAGTTGCCCACGCACACCTATTAGAAAATCCTGAATGCTGTTTGCAGGTTATTTTATCACCTGGGCCCAGAACTAAGCGCTTGATACCTGCATCCCCAGAGCTTGTGCTAGTGGGAGAGAGATGTAGGACTCAGCTTTTATGGAATGTCACTTTTTTTTCTGGCGGATTGCATCAGCGTGGTGTGTGGTTCAGGGCTGGCTAGCGCAGGTGTGTGGCGCTGAGTGCCTGTGGTGTGGCGTTGCTTTGAACATCTGGACCGTAGCCAAGGACTTTAGAGGTGGGAGACCAGTTTCACCGAATTAGGTGCTTAAAGGTCTATACTCCGCTTCTGCAGAGCAAGGTTAACATAATCAAGAGTGCATGTGCATAAACATACATCTAAACACATGCAGTATGATCACGTAAACATGCAAAGGAAAGGAAATGTACAGTCCCCAGTAACAAGGACTAAAAGGATTGATCACACTCCACAATGTATATAAAAACTGGGAAGGAGGGAGGAGAAGGGGAGCAAATTGCCTATTAGATTTTTTTACAGCTCAGGACAGCTCAGAGTTCATTAGCCATTAAAGAGAAAGCATATGTTTTTTTTTCTGTTCAGGTTTCTTCAATCATTCACTCCCTTGTACTCATCTACTACAAGGATAATCAATGTTATGTATGGATATAAACCGTCATCATTTGCTTCCCTTGCTTGAATAAAAAGACTCCTGAGGCCCGGGTATTTTTAGTCCGTTGACGGGACTGGGTCTGTTGTGCAAAGTGAAGCAATTTACAAGAATAATTTCGGTCTCTTGTTTATTTCTCTCGGGAGGGCCTGTCATTAAAGCGGCAAGATGTTCACAATCTGTCTTATAAGAGATGAAGAGGGTATTTAATGCATATTATGTCACCCTGAAATTATTGAGGAACATTTATTTTATTTCTTAGGTCACTCAAAATCCCTATTCGGTAAAAATTACTGAGAAATTACCTGGTCTGGTGGTCTTATGAGAAATCTAGTCTTGTCCAGAGAGGAGTATGAGTGATGGCACAATCATTTTGACTTTCATTGAATGTAAAGCTGTCTGGTGCACCTTCATAATGGATTTTAACCATTATGGATTCAGAGGAGTATGATCCTCACCTTCTTTTCTTGCCTTAATTGTAAAAATCATATTATGCAGTATGCACACAGTCATTTGTTTATAATTCTAACTCAAACATTGTTTAGATTAATCTTGTTTGTATAGTGAAAAATTATATATACACTATTGCTAAAAGTTTTTGGACGCTTGTCTTTACATGCATATGAACTTTAATGTTTCTGTTGTTCCCAATTGCTTCCACTTTGTTATAATCCCACTAACAGATGACCGTAGAATTTTTAGTAGTGAGGAAATTTCACGAATGCACAGGTGGCAACCTATCCCGGTCCCACGCTTGAGTTCACTGAGCTCCTGAGAGCGACCCATTCTTTCACAAATGATTGTAGAAGCGTCTGCATGCCTAATGCTAATAATACATGTATATTAACAGTGTAATTATTTGTTTACTTGTTTGTTTCATAAATCATTTTAAAATAATTTAGTAATTCAATAATTTAGGTTAGTATTATATGAATATGAATGTATTAGTGAAAGTGTGTTGTTTAAAGTCACAAAACTACTTTCTGAGAATTTTTTAACATTTTAATTGCCTTTTAGCATTTCTGTATTTCACTTTAATAGCCCTAGTGTGGTAAATGGATTTTTTCAACAGCATCTAATCAGTGTAGTCTCTTAATTAATATGTTGTCATAAAATTACATGTGTAATAAGTATACAAATTAGATACAAATGCTATTTAAAATAGTGTGGGATAAATATATCATGCCACTGCAGAGGAAAGCTGTCACTTATTGAAATGTCTTGTCAGCTATCTAGTTATGATGCAGATGTGATGTCTTCAGCTGATCATTTTTTATCTGCGTCAGCTCTTTGTGTGTACCCAAAAATGGTTACATCATATACATTTTGTATTGAAAACAGCTCATGTTGGAGCCATGGCCTAGTAGTTAGCACACTGAGCTTTAGAGCTTAAAGGGGCAGCGCAAGTTTAAATCCTCTTTGTAATGCTATCTGTTCCCGTTCCCCCTCTCTCTCCTTATCATTTCCTGCCTTCTCCCTACACCTCTCTCAATGTGGAGTGGCACACAGCCAAAAATAAAGAAGAAAAAAAGCCAAGAAAATAGATCTGTTAAGGAGCACCTGACTTTGTAGTTTCTTGGCGTGAGCTTCTGAGCTGCTATAATTAATTCTGAGTCACTGAACATGTAGAATGATAGACTATCGATTTTGTGTTGATGGCGAGATTGTACACCAGCCCTGAGAAGGACTGATCTTCTGTGTCCCGTCAGTCAGTCTCTTTACCCCTCACAGTAGCTGCAATTCTGCTCTGTTCACCCATCCAGCGCTTTAAACGAGAGTTATGACAGGCTGCTGTGACCTTCTTTAACTTTCAAGCCACTGCTGTCTTTTGACAAGCGAGACGGGTGAGAGAGAAAAAAAAAGGGGTTTACTTTTTCACACAGCCTGCTGAATCAAGAATGTTCCAAAGACTTTTATGAAGCACTATTTTTTGACGCCACGCATGACTTTCTTACACATATACGCACCTAAGAGTAGAACTCCACGCTGTATTTAAACATTTCTCAACAAATTGGAGCTTCACACTTTCAAGTCCCCTGGAAACCTAAGAGTGGGAGTTCACACGACTTAGAATCAATCTTGAATTTCCACATCATAGAAGCCCTCAGGGTTTGCGAGACAAAACTCTCTGTCTAAGCCGCAATGCTGAGGTGAAGCTCTCTGTGCTCTTTTAATCAGCAAAGACTCCGCGAGAGAGACCTCACATGCCTCCCCCCTGCATTTTCATCATGCACTAATAATGCAGTAATCAAAAAAAAAAAACCTGAAGGAACTCGCGCATACAGTTCCTCAATGCGTCTCTGAGTAACATAACCTAACATTAACATTATAATGATCCTAGCCAATCAGTGTTTATGCATACAGAGCTGCATGTCACTTGCTGTTGATTTCGCTGTGCATGTTTTGTAATTTAATTTTTGAATATTTTAAAACAAAGCTGTTTTTGTATTGTACAAAGAGTGGTGCATATTTATAGAGTGGAAATAGAGAGTGCACGAAAAACAATGCATAATCTAAGTATCTTATAGTTTACACTAAAAGTCAAAATATATTATAAAGTGTTAATGCATACTAACTGGCAAGTGAATGTGTGTACAGGTCCTTCTAAAAAAAATAGCATATTGTGATAAAAGTTCATTATTTTCCATAATGTAATGATAAAAATTAAACTTTCATATATTTTAGATTTATTGCACACCAACTGAAATATTTCAGGTCTTTTATTGTTTTAATACTGATGATTTTGGCATACAGCTCATGAAAACCCCAAAAATTAGCATATTTCATCCGACCAATGAAAGAAGTGTTTTTAATACAAAAAAAGTCAACCTTCAAATAATTATGTTCAGTTATGCACTCAATACTTGGTGGGGAATCCTTTTGCAGAAATGACTGCTTCAATGCGGCGTGGCATGGAGGCAATCAGCCTGTGGCACTGCTGAGGTGTTATGGAGGCCCAGGATGCTTCGATAGCGGCCTTAAGCTCATCCAGAGTGTTGGGTCTTGCGTCTCTCAACTTTCTCTTCACAATATCCCACAGATTCTCTATGGGGTTCAGGTCAGGAGAGTTGGCAGGCCAATTGAGCATAGTAATACCATGGTCAGTAAACCATTTACCAGTGGTTTTGGCACTGTGAGCAGGTGCCAGGTTGTGCTGAAAAACGAAATCTTCATCTCCATAAAGCTTTTCAGCAGATGGAAGCATGAAGTGCTCCAAAATCTCCTGATAGCTAGCTGCATTGACCCTGCCCTTGATAAAACACAGTGGACCAACACCAGCAGCTGACATGGCACCCCAGACCATCACTGACTGTGGGTACTTGACACTGGACTTCAGGCATTTTGGCATTTCCTTCTCCCCAGTCTTCCTCCAGACTCTGGCAGCTTGATTTCCGAATGACATGCAAAAATTGAGCGACAGTCCAGTGCTGCTTCTCTGTAGCCCAGGTCAGGCGCTTCTGCCGCATATCACAATATGCTAATTTTTTGAGAAGGACCTGTCTATGTGGTGTAGGTTACAATGCACAACAAATAGTATGTGTGGTAGGGTTGGGCACCGAACTGGGTACTTTTAAGGGCACTGCCGAATACCGATTCACATTAAATCAATCGTTGCCAAATTTCAGTACCTGAGAATAAATTAGGTAAAATAGAGTAGTGTATGTGAATATTAAACTGCAAAAAGACTATGTAAATACTGTGGCAAGGTTGGCGAGCGAGATACGTGGGAGGAGCGAGCGGGACCACTGCGTGATTAAGAATCCTAGAGGGATCGGAGGAGTCGTCAGCGTTCGCCGTGGGCCAGAGCCTGCTGCCATTCACCATGATGGGAAGGAGCAGGGAGCGCAGGACTCGCTGCCGGATGCCCTCAATTGGAGGAGCCTCCACCGGCCGCCAGGGGTGGAGGAGGATCGGGCCGTCCACCGAGCATCCAGTAAAATCTGTCTGAGGACAGGGCAGCAGAATTTTTATTTTGTTTCCTCTTTCCACTCTAAAAATATATAAATATATATATATATATTTTTAATTTATGCAATACCAAACTAATATGATCTACATGTTTTCTACTGAAATAAAAAACAAATATTTCAACATATGAAAAATAGATTTAACCTTTTCGGTCTCAGTAAGTGTCATTAGCAGGTGTTGATGGTTGAATGCAGTCTGTTCTCTATTGTGTGCCATTTAAACCTGTCTAATAGTGTTATGACACAATAATTTCAGAAATCATGTTTACACAGCACAAGAAACGCTATCAGAGCCGCCTCTGCAGGATTCATAATAATGAATGTAATTCTGAGCTTCAGTGACAGCGACACTTCATAAACATCACAATAAATCTCTCCTTTACCTCTAACATGCCTTGCTGGTTTATGAATATATTTTATTGGGTTTGTCAGTAAAGATTGGCTTTGTCAGTCAAGATTCCACTAGTGTAAAATGCAATAGCTCACAGGGCTGTGCTATCTGACTAGCATTAGGGGTTAAGATTTTGTTCAGAAGTGGTCTGGTCATTTTATACATTATGTATTGTGTTGAATATGATTTAGAAGAAGCTTGAACGGTTTGTTGAGTTGTTATAGTAGGTATTATGCTATAGTTTCTGTATTCATTGAGTGTAGGTGAGGATTCTTGAGTTCTCGGGCCTTTTCATAATTCAAAGGCAATTTCAGCTCAACCGAATGTGATTTGTAGTACTCAGACCCATTTTTGGGTTTGCCAGCTTTACTTTTAGACCTCTAGGCCTCAGTAGTAATGTATATTTATATATCAACAGATGTTGGAGTATTTGCTGAAATGGTTTAAAAATATCGTTTTGGAATTTATCATTGTCTGTGATGACAATACATGCAACACATATTCATCAGAGACGGTTTTGTAGTCCATGTACACATTTGAATTTGAGCATGTCTGCTAACACATGAGACTCTAGATCAGTGGGTCCAGTGCTGTATGGATGACCTACTTATCGTGTTGAAATCCAATTAGCCCTCTCTAATAATCTAGACTAAGTCCTGTGTGGACAGCACAGATCTGCAGTGTAAGACGTGTCGGGCTGGCTGAGCAGATTCAAAGTCCAGGACTGTGATGGGAACGAGAACTCTGCCTGATTTAATTAAAGTCAAAACATGATGAAAGGGACGGGTAAATTACCCATCAGTTTAAAATATTGCACACGGGTGAGATGCCTCTTGACCCATAAGACATTATGACACACTCATAAAGCTAAAATAGACATAAAGAATTACATTAATTTAGCTGAGGAAGAGCATGCATAACTTTTCAGCAAAATCAGACAGATAGCATTGCTACTAAATTAGTAAATATATGGTGGACATACACTATATTGCCAAAAGTTTTGGGACGCCACATGAACTTTAATGACATCCCATTCTTAATCTGTAGGATTTAATATGGAGTTGGCCCACCCTTTGCGGCTATGATAGCTTCAACTCTTCTGGGAAGGCTTTCCACAAGGTTTAGGAGTGTGTTTATGGGAATTATTGACCGTTCTTCTAGAAGCGCATTTGTGAGGTCAGGCACTGATGTTGGACGAGAAGGCCTGGCTCGCAGTCTCCGCTCTAATTCATCCCAAAGGTGTTCTATCGGGATGAGGTCAGGACTCTGTGCAGGCCAGGCAAGTTTCTCCACCCCAAACTCGCTCATCCATGCCTTTATGGACCGACCGACAGAAAGAGCCATCCCCAAACTGTTCCCACAAAGTTGCGAGCATGAAATTGTCCAAAATGTCTTGATATGCTGAAGCATTAAGAGTTCCTTTCACTGGAACTAACCCCTGAAAAACAACCCCACACCATAACTCTCTACACACTGTTCATGAGCTCATCTGAAGGCCACATAAAGTTTGCCAATATAGTGTATATGCATACTTGCTTACTTATCCATCTATCATCCATAGGCGTAGTTTCACTTTTGTGCTTGGGGGGGCACCTACCAGGCCAGCAGATCACGAGCTCAGATTTTTTTTTTATATCATATTTATATATCATACATTCTACATATAAAATACATTTACAATGAACAATGACTTTATACAAAGTATAGCGAATAGGGTCCGGTATAGCGAACAGAACAGACTCTTTATAGTTGCTGTTTTGTTTTGCATCGGCAGTGATAGGGTTAACACGGGGAGAAGTGCGGCGGAAAAAAGCGAGTGTGTTAGACGGGTGCGCTTGTTACAGTGTGTTCTTCTTCGTTCCGATTAAAGTTCATAAACAGAGCCTCCCTTGACCTGTCATAGAACTACTTCAGACATTACAATATCTTACCTAATGCATTTTGTTTATTCAGCACGTAAAACAGAACGAGAAGAGCGTCCACTCACGTGCAGATTCGCAAATCGCGGGAGAATGTAATAAAGCTACAGTAATAAAAAATTAAATACAGTAATTAAAAATTGATTAGCCATATCTTACTCATTCTATACACAGAACTAATAAGATAAGACAAATAAAATGAGAAAATATGAATTCTGTAATAATAAAAAAATATTCAAAGCACAAGGCAGGCATTAATTGGCTCTGGTCTGGGGGGGGCAATGCCTATGCTATCATCAAAACTCTGCCTATGCTATCATCCATTTATATCCATCCATCGTTATTCTTGTTATTTTGATGTTATTTGTGATAAATTTTATGTATTTATTTGTGATGTATTATTCATTATCATAATAAAGAAAGAATACAGAATGCTTAAATAATACATGCAGAATAATCAAGTATTATTACTAATTTATATATATCCATTTATTTGATTTATTGCATGTAGAATATATTTTATATATTTATATAATAAATCATAAAATAATACATAATATAATATGTATAATAGTAATAATATGTATAATATATGTATTTATAATATAATTTATTATCATTACAAAATAATAAAGAATTATTATTGTTGTTGATTTATATTTTATATATATATATATATATATATATATATATATATATATATATATATATATATATATATATATATATATATATATAAATCAAAATAAAATAAATAATATTATATATATATATATATATATATATATATATATATATATATATATATATATATAAATATATATATAAATCAAAAGCGTGAAAAATAATAACAACAATAATATATTTATATTTTGTTGTAATTCATTAGCATAATATATTAGTCTTTATATGACTCTAAACAGTGGTATACCTCTTAACGTAGATCCGCACAACACCGTTGTGGCTTTCCTGCTAGCTTTTCGCCTCCATTACGTAGCGTTCAAACAGCTCCATGGCTGATTAACAAATAGCCGTTTTTGTTTGTACATCTGTTTTTTTCATGTGCTTAATTGGAAGTGCTGAGGGCATCAGTTCAAACAGAGCATCACAATGGCAGGCCCAGGATTTAGCCAAGTCCCTGGTGCCCTTTCTGTCACTGTTAATTGTACGCTGGTTAATGGGGGAAATCCGTGCTGTAGCCTTCTGTGCTGTACCGTTGGCCAGTTTGTGGATTGGTTCATCAGCTGTTCGGCTTGTCATTATAAGACAAATAAGAAGCGTTTAAATGGCATTGGCTCCTATTACAGTCACTTAACCACTGGCAATAAATGGCTGTACATTTCATTTTGCTTTTCCGCCGGCTCCAGCGGTTCTCTCTCTTCATCAGCTTCAGTGGCAGGGAGGTTTGCTTTTGTCCGTGACTGGAGGCACTTAGTGCCAGTTCAACTGGAGCTTTATGTGTGGGTCTAAGATCAAACCCTGTTATGTGCACCATCTCAGACTCACTTGAGAGCTGGAAACACATGAGATGTTTTAAATTTACCCTACATGACACAGTATAATCTCAGCGTGTATGACGGCATGTGTGTCCGTGCCAGGAAAGAAATCATCTAAGGCAAAAAAGGGATCCTGCTGGTGTTGATTGTTTGTTTTCCCTCTGTATGAATTTGTGATACATGTGCTCTTGCATCTGATGTTGCTGTCTGAAACACTCTCCCACGCTGTCGCATGATGCCCAACAAAAGCGTGTTCATAGACTGGCACTTCTCTGATATCACACGTCAATGGGATCTTTAAAGCTTTGCTTTACAATCATAATGTTCGTCTTCGCTCCCACTATACCTCAATTTAAATCCACTTCTGACAGGTTTTTATGAGAGGGCTTGCAAAGTAGACCCAGTTAAGCATTTTGCTGTAGCCATAGAGCAAAAAAAGTATGCACCCCTTCTGGGCTGATAACAAAACCATAACTTCACTTTTTTATTAAAAAACTCACTTGACAAAGGTCATGTGAAGACCCAATTAAATCACAATGGGATTTATCTATTTAAAATTAGTCTTTTACTTCTGTGAAATGGACAAAACATATATTGTCACTTCAAGATCCTGATTAAAACAGATTTGGAACACATAATAACATGGTGTCTTGATCATGACCAATATTTTAAAATAATTGTAGTAATAATAAAAAATTAATACGAAGGCGCTAAATGATGATGATGATAATTATAATAACAAATAAATGAATGAATAAAAGCATTACATAATATTATTTCATTTTCAGTTGACAATCAGCAATCAGTATTATAAAATAATTGTAATAATAATAATAATAATTATATGATGCT
Source organism: Gobiocypris rarus (assembly GCA_023029165.1). NCBI lineage: Eukaryota > Metazoa > Chordata > Actinopteri > Cypriniformes > Gobionidae > Gobiocypris > Gobiocypris rarus. The sequence continues at coordinate 4,552,188 of CM040922.1, read as the reverse complement.
GCTAAATGTTGATGATGGCAATAATAATAATAAATAAATTTGCTAAATAAATAAATTTAATTAAATCATTAATTCATTAATATGGTTATTGTTTCATTTTCCCAGTTATTGACAAATATCAGCAATCAATATTATAAAATAATTGTAGTAGTAATAATAATAATTAAATGTGAGTTATAAATAATGATGATGATGATGATGATGATGATGATGATGATGATGGTAATAATAATAATAATAATAATAAATAACTTTAATTCGATAATGAATTAATATTGTTATTGTTTTATGTTTCCAGTTATTGACAATATCATCAATCAATATTTTAAAATAACTGTAGTAATAAATAATCAATATTTAAATATATTTGTAATATAATAATAAAAATAATAGTAATACAATTAATTAAATAATTCATATTATTTCATTTTGCCAGTTATTGACGAATATCAGCTATCAACATTTTTAAAAATTGTAGTATGATAATAATAATAAATAGTAATAATAGTAGTAGTAGGAATAATAATAATGTTATTGTTGTTATTTACAAATATTTTAGTTATTGGAAAATAATATTTCAGCAATCGATATCTCTAAAGAAGCCAAACACATTGTTGATTCATTGCTGTGACTATTATTAAACATTTGCTTTATAAATGTTTTTCTCAGTCTCTGCCAAGCTTCTAACAGTCATGACCGTCATTCATTAATATCATATTTTCTCTAAACAAATCCATGAAAAAGGAGTTCACGCCCTTAACAGCGGCCGTCTGTGATGTGAAAGGCCCGCTGTGGCCTCTTATCTCATCTTTCCTTTGTATGGTCAGCAGGACCTTATCATATAAACAGGCCAATGGCGTCTGTCTTTTTAATTTCAAGCTTATTAGCAGAGGTTGAAATGCAGATTGAAAATGAAAGGGTACGTTTAGCGGCCTCACATGTGATCCTGTGTGAAATAGCCACAGGAAACAACAGCTGAAACACCTCGGCTTCCACATTCGCATGCAGCTGGCTTGTGTTTCGTTTACATGTTTGTGTGTGTTGCTATTCGAAATCTGTTAGCACATCTTTGCTTGATGACACTCAAGATCTTAAGGTGCCAAACACACATGTGGGGTTTTTTCTTTCTCCATGTAGGAACAGCAAGTGAGTCTTTTGTAGTTAAACAGCTGTGATTTGTCAGAGGATTGTGGCTGCTTTAAAGTGTGCCACTGCATTGTGAGAATGAGGGATGAATCAACAAGCCATTCAACAAGCTGATGATTCTTCAGGGACAATTCACAAAACGCTCTTTCTTTCAAGATTGCAGCATTTCAATGGCATTCTTGAACATTCTCCTCTTGCTTTTTCATGTTCCATGAAAGCCGTGTTCAGGGGCAAATGTGGTTATAAACCCAAAGACATTGTGCAGTAAATAAAACGTGATACTCACGTGATTCTTGTGCGAAACTCACCTTCACCTGACTGTATTTTGGTCTCTAGATTAAAAATGAAAAACAAATCTTCTTGTTGGATCCATGCGGATTGAGACATAAGCTGCGCGGAGGCTGAACGTGGACTTCAAAGGCCACACCTTCGGAGTCTGCAAAGGTCGACGCGAGCATTATTAAATGGGATGGTTTAGCTCTTGTCACCTAGCAACTGTGACAGCTGACGTAGACAAGTGGATATATTCAACTGTCTGAAAACAATACATGTTCACCATGATCCATTTGTGTACAGTAACAAAGAGTATAAACTACAGTGGTTTTAAACAGTACCAAATTGGATTTCTTTGGCTTGTAACAACAGCAGAACCCTTTTTATAAGTTTTTATAAAGAACTGTGCTTTGATTGTCAACAGTTTTCAGTGTCGTTAGATATTCCAGTAGGTTGAAACCCAACACTTATATTTAAAAGTGTAATCCGACATTTTCTCTCAAATTCTGTCGTCACCGGCGCAAAATAACTCTTGGTCCTTCGTCGCATCCCTGTGACGCATTCCGCTTTCGAATGCAGAATTTGAAAGATGCAACCTCTGAATTGGGATGAAGTTATAGTGCTAGCACCGCTAGGGATGCACCGATCCGATATTCAGTATCGGTATCAGCTTCTTTACTAGACTGGATTGGTCAGACAGGACCGATCTAAATCCAATACTGTGCGTACTCGCAGTTGTTACTGTTAAGCTTCATAAAAGGGAAAAACACATTATAAAGCACCGTAAACGTATTCATGCACTATATTTTAAAGTGCCCCTATTATGCAATTTTAAAGTTTCCTGATTTAGTTTTTGCATCTCCTACAACAGGTTTACATGCATCAAAGGTCAGATTTCTAAACATAATATCTTTTTCATAATTTTCTCATACTATATATCACCACATTGTTCAATGATTCTCAAACGACTCGTTGGATGAATCAGTTTCTCTAAATCCCTTCTTTCCGAGAGCTACTCTGCTCTGATTGGTCAGATGGCCCAGTCTGTTGTGATTGGTCTACCGCGTACAGCACGTTTTTCCTATAACGTTTAACTCCAGCTCCATCTTAAGGCTTCCTTAAACTCAGTGATTTTACACACTGTGAAGACAGTAACGATGGCGTTGATTTGACATCAATCCCAGCGCGAGTCCGAATCGATGAAACGTTGGAAGAACTAGGGACGTTTCTCAGTGATCCTACTCAGTTTGAGGTTCATTATGAGATGTTTCAACTGTAATTCCTCAACATCAGCATTAACAAGTGTGTGTGTCCATCATCAAACGTGGGTGTGTGTGTGTGTTTCTGATTTATTGCGGTGTACATGCGGGGACTGTATCAATAACAGCGCATACGTTAGCCCAGCACTAATGTGAAGGACTTATGGAACAAACTTTTGTGAAACTAATCTTTCTCCATCCTTTATCTTTACTAAAGTAGTAAGAACAACAGACGATCTGCATTAATACACACAGTTTTAGGTAATAGTGGCCACAGCAGAAGTATTTCAGGAAGACAGTAAAAAGGTGTGATTTGCTGTGGACGCAGATGAAATGATAATACAAGCTCTTGCTTTCTGCACCATCTTTAAAGGTCAGCAAAACATTTCCTTCCTCCTACATTGCGCCATTGAACAGAGTCATGTGATCGCGAGTTTACATCATTCACCACTGTCACTGTTTCAATGGTGTACGACTGACGGAAATATCCGATCTGTCCGCTTACATGCAGACGCAAATGCACGCATCCGATTCATATCATCTCTATTTCCAAATATGAATGAGGCCTGAAACTGATCTGAGAATATCAGAGTCCATGTGTTTTTTCCTGCTTACACGTTCGTGGGTCATATCCGATCTGTGCCACATGGAAGGAAAAAAACAGAATTGGTCAGTTGAACCATGTAATATAAATATTAACACTGGAGTTGAGAGGACCATGAACTGGCATCACACGCAGAGTGACTGGAATTTAAAGCTGTGTAGAAATAAGTCTCAATAAACTTTTGTATAGATATACAGTGACACAGGGAGTTGTGCTCTCAATATCTCTTCTCTTTGTGCCCTGAACTTTAGAATGCAGAGCGCTGCTCGCTGTGAGTCATGTTGCTTTAAGCATATCGTTCTGCACCCGGGATATGCATAAGCAATGTGTGCCGCTCTGGATTGGACTGGAGCATTTATATTATGGTAGTTTTCCGCACCAAAAGATCATTAATAACCTATCTCTGTTCTGTCTTTTATATCCTGTCGCCTAATTAAAAGCTGTGCAACATTTTAAATAAACATCTTTCAATTTTATAGTATTTTTATACAAATAGTTTTTCATTAATATATTTTATAAGAATAAAAATAGTAATATGTTTTTTATTAACATTGTAAGTTCAATTTTATTTTTGGTAACTCTTTATTTTAAGGTGACGTAGTACTACATGCTCTACTAGAGTAATATATGCATCATTACAAGTAACTAACCCTAAACCAAACCCTATCTGTAACTCTGTAGTAAGTACATGTAGTCCATTAATAAGTACATTGTAACTTTGTCACCTTAAAAATGAACTGTAACCAATTTTTTTACCTACTTCGCTAAATGTTTAGATTTTTTTTGTCATAGATTATGATTATTCATTTGATGTTTTTCTCTAATGAAGTGTGTGTAGGGATGTCACTAGAGAGTCATGGATTTGGGGGCTAAGCATCTTTTAGGAGAGATCTTTTTCAAATCATACATGAAAGTGTCCAAAATAAACAGGGGATCCTGTGTCCTCATTGTGCTGGGGCACGTGCAGGGAAGGTAGTGCTCAGATGGGTTGCAGGGCTCTAGACAGAGACCCTTTTTTCTTGCTGGTGCAACTAAATTTTGTAAGCAATTGCACTGGTGTGACCACCACGGTGCCCAACTGATAAGAGCTGCCATTTCTCGAAAGCGGAACGGAACTGCACTACTCGTTTGAGCTGCGCTGCGCGGACCGTTTATCAGCTCAGAGCAATAATAGACAGCGCAGCGCAAGCTCAGAACAGGTTTACTCACGGGCCGATCTCGATCACGCGACACCGTTACTACACAGCACTGGGAGAAAGTGTTTGAATTCACCACTGAATTAATCAAATCTACTGGGAAGTGTTTGTGCAGAATTCTCTGTTATAAACCATATATCAGATCGAACAGCGCTGACGTGGAAACCAGGGGAAACATTTCAGTCCACGAATCACCAATACTCACCATGGATTATATGTAGCAACACCACATGGTATTGTGGTCAGAAGTAGTCAAAAAAAGACTTTTTTTATTTATTATTATCATTATTCATCAGGGTCTGTACAACCTTTTGAGAGTGAGATTCAAGCACTTTTCAAGGTCTTTCAAGGGCTTCACAGTTTTTCCAGCTCTTAAAAGCTCTAAATATTATCCAATTTTAATGTTATTTATATTTAATGTGATGGTTTGTAAAACTAAAAGTTTAAAGGTGTAGGACAACTAGCACTCTGTCAAACAAGCACTTTTATTTAAATAAATAAATAAAATACAGAGTTCAATGATTCTCAAAGGACTCTAGAGATGAGTCAGTCTTTTTGGTGTCCCCTCAGCACTTGGTGCCCTACGCACAGCGCATGGTGGGAGCGGCGGTGCTGACTGAAGCTGTCGGTCAGTTCAGTGTGATACTATAAAAGAACAATAGTACATTTAATAAGAGTAGAATATTTTAATTTTCCCTGTAAAAACATTACTGTTGTTAATAAAAGTTATCTGCATATTAAGTAGCCTGGATGCCAGCCGAATTTAGCCCCACCCACAATATTTGAGCTCGGGCAACTCGGGCTGGACTCGATCCATAGAGGAGTATAATTATGCCCGAACAGAAACTGTTCGGACCAATGAAATTATCCACGTCATCGAAGGTGCTTGGGTTGAATTTGTTCTTTGTTCTTTTTTTTACAATACTGGCAAAGATCGTTTACACTCATCTTTTTCTTCTAACATTTCTTAATCCAGCGCGCGTGCAGACAGGGTTGCCAAGTTTCTTTGCAATGTCGCGCACAATTGCTACTCAAAACTATAGCCCAAAACAATCCCAATAGCTTTCCGGGGGGGGTTAGCTATTGGGATTATTTACCCCCCCAAAAAAAGCCATTTGGGGGGTAAAATATGTTATTTTGGCAAGGTTGCCTGCTCAAATTCGCATTCCTGGGTCTATTTATCACATAATTGGGGTCGCTTCAACCTGTGGACATGAAGAACATCCCGCGGGGAAAAAAACGCACACTTGACAACACAGTGCAGTTGAGTTCTTTTGACATTTGATAACTAATTAGTCAATTAATTTGATAACTAACATTACGCGTCGCTCCGTTGCTCTGGTTGTGGGTCTAACCAATTGAGGTCTTTCCTGGTTTGGTTGAAACACGCCCCATAATCACAGCCCAATGAAGCGATATCAGACTCATATTCTGACTAGAATTGAGTAGGACTACGTCAGGCTACATTAAGTGCTTCACTGTTACATTTCCATTAAACAGACATGTAATATTATTAGTAACTGCACTTATTAACAAAACAACGCAAAAAAAAATGTCATTTTATTATTAAATTAACCGTGATACATTTTCCTCCAGCACCACCAAATCAGGTGTTGGCGCCCCCATCTGTAGAACTGTGTGGTGCTGAAGCCACTGCTCTCAAGTGTGTTCTGGAGCCCTGGGTTGGTCCAGATAAAGGGTGCGGGGTCCCAGCGGCTGCCATCTTCCCAAGGGTGCGGCACTTGAGGGGCAAGGTGGCCCTGCCATTCTCAGCCTGACAGCGTTGATGCATGCATCCTTGCGTCCGACGACTCACGGCCTGGCTGCGTGTGTGCTCAGGGGAAGAGACCGGTCTCATGAGCAGAGGTGCACTCGTCAATTAACAGCGGCGGTGACAGGGCTTCATTCGATTCAGGTGTTCCTCATCATGCGCCACCAGTCCTGGTTGTTACCGCGTCCCTCCTCTCTCTCACACCCACTCCTGTCGGGAACCTGTAGAAGGATATTAGGAACGGGGTGGCACTGATAATAAGGGGGAGGCAGGCGTTCCGTCACATTCCTTATTTAGTGCTTATATGGGTTTAAATCCTATAGCGATTATTTCCTGTTTCCTCTCCATAGCTACTGCAAAACAGCCCCCCAGAAACATCTTTTTTTTCTTCTTCTTTTAGGCTCTTACACCACGGCAGTCATTTTCTACTGAGTTAAAACATACTTGAACCCCTGAGAAGCAGAAAAGACAATGCATTCCTTAGCATGACACACAGTCTTGTTGATGCATGGGATCTGATCTTTTAAGCACTTTCTCTCACTTAACACATTTTTGCACAGATGTTTTGGGACGCAGGCGGCTTGATCAATGTTCTTCCTCTAACTCTCTTTGGGTGTTTGAATAATCACGCTCGCACTGGAAAAAGAAAGCCTCTCGTCCTAGATTTCCCTGATGGAATGTTATGCAAATGATAAAGATCAGAGTCTCACGCCAGAGTCTGTATTTGTGGAACTCTAACAGTGCAATAAAAGAAGAATCACTCAGTTATGCAAAAGAAGCATCCAGATTTATTCATCGTTCCCATCTATTTAAACAAACAAACTCAGAAGATGCTGATGTTAGAGCTGACCTCATTTTTGGTGGAGCTAGTGGAGGACAGTGGTCAGCAATGCATCTTGTGTCGATTTCAATTGTGAACAATTGAAATGTAATTCTAATCCTTATGTAACCTAAAAACACACTTATGTTTCAGATTATGACATATTTGTACGTGTCAGAGGACTGTGTTCAGTGAATCGTTGTGTTAATGTCCGTCCTATTGCTCTGTGTGGTTTCAGAGGCTGTTTTTTTCATGTACTTCTTTCCAGAGATGTTGTGTTGTTTCTGGTCGACTGCTTGTTTCCTGTAAATCTAGGCAGCGATGCGTGATGCAAAGTGATACAGTTTCGTCTCAGTGGTCATTGTTTGGATGTCTGAGAACATGCTTGTTACTTTTTAAATCAGAGTGGGTTTTGCTCAGAATAGAGAAGATTTTTTTATTTTTGTTTTTTGTGTAATAAACAAAAAGGAAGTAATTCAATCAAAATATGTCAATCAAAAATCTAAATACAAACTTTTGTAAATGATTTAAAGTACATGCATATTTATTAGGTAAGTTGATATTCTGATCATATTTTTTTCTAAGCACATTTTACTAATTCCAAACCACTTCAGTCTTAATAACTACAATTAATAGGTGATCTTTGTCAAGGAGGGAGAAATGGCAAGTAATACATTGAATTTTACATGTAATTAAGTAAAAATGATTCCAATAATTTCTATTGCTAAAATGGGCCAAATAGGATTTAACTGACCAAGTCCAAAAATATGAAAAGCCCATTAGAAGGGTGCAACACTACAGAAATGTCAAAATTAAGCCATGGCCATCAGAAAATGAAATGCCAGCTGGGTCAACAAGTTGAAAAGAAAAGACACATATTGACTGCAAAAGACTAAGAAGGCAAAGAGTTAAAGGGTTACTTCAGCGATTAAAGTTAAGCTTTGTAACAGTTGAAATCCCCACATTTCCCCGTGAGATTTATGTATTTTATGTCTGGAAAAAAGCCTCTGATGACGCAAATATCGTCTATAATAAAAAATATTCCATCTGAAATTTGACTTCTGCTGCATTTGTGCTGTGACTCTCGTTCGGCTCACTCACACTTTATTGTTCAGTTTTTAATCTATTCTCTAACTGAACTAATGATTTTTTTACTATGAAAATCAAAACAGCAGTAGGGGCGGTGCCGCGGTGGGTATAACCGGTAGCCGTGGCTTTGGGAGTGGCCTCGTTGGGCAGCGAAGCAAGTGCATTCTGGGAGTTGTCTTTCATCCACATGAACCAAAAATACATTTTCTGGCTTTTGTCAGTCTAGAAGACACCAACTTCAAAAATAATTTCACTTTTCTACTACATAAATTACCCAATTTACAGTAAATACACATTCACCTTCCCAGCGGTGAAGTACCCCTTTAAGTGTGAAAGCACCAGGAATACTTTAGTCTCCAGCAGTGGCGGTTCTAGACCACCTTTACTGGGAGAGCCAGGCTGGGGCCACTTGCGCTTTTAGTGGGCACACAATTTATCTTTAACCAGTAGTTAAATAGGTAGTTCACCGAAAAATGAAAATTCTATCATCATTTACTCAGCCCCATGTCGTTCCATTTTTTTTTACGTTGATCATAGAAGAAGCACTGAAACGGTTTGGTTACGGACATTCTAACTAGTACCGGTTTTTGGAACAACATGAGGGTGAGGGTGGACCTTTAACCTATTTTCCGGATTATTGAAAGTCATTTTTATTTGGACATATACTGTATCACTCTGCAATCTCTACACGTGAAGTAAAAAGATTTTGATAATGTATTGTGAAAATGAGCAGAGATGACATAACACACGTTTAATATCTAGGCACTTTTCTGCATATCTGTAAACTTGACACTATATTACACAAAACAAATTGATAACAAAAAAAACAAAAAATGCTGCATAATCTTACAGATGGGCCTAAATCAATTTAGGAAAATTAATGTATCTGCAATATGATCATGCATGCTCAATTTATAAAAGCAAAACTAAACTATTTATTTTACATGTTATTTTATGGCCTACATCTGTTCCCTGTTAGCAGATTCTTAACAAACATCTAATACTGTACAAGCAGCACTGGACAGTTGGATAGAATAAAATTATTTCTCTCTATACGTGAACATGACTGAAATATCTTCTTTTGCCTGTATCTTTTCTCGGGTATCTCTGTAGTGAAACACAGTCTCTGTGATAGTCGCTCATGAACGGTTCTTTCATTGTGTTGGTCGTAATTTATCTTTGGCTGCATTATAATGACTTCCTAATTCAAAATACGATCAAAGATTGCATATGTGGACATATTCTGAGAAATGTGCCATTGAAAAAATATATTTTAACAACCAGTATGTTTAAATGGTCGAAATGACTGAACAGAATTCAAAGGGGTCAGGTCAGTAAAATAATCTACAGTATGACTGCTGCGTATGGGTGAAGTCACACACAACACAACCTGTATAAAGAGAGCTTATTTGATCTATAATCAAGTGCGTAGCCACCATTATAGCCCGCGTTTTACAACTATTTGAGTGAACGCAGACAGAGTGACAAGTTATTCATAAACGGACATCACTACTTGTGCTCCACAGCGTGCAGTCTCCTCGTGCGGTTTCTCTTTTCTGCATTGGTTATTGGTTATGACACAATAAATTACTCTTTTCATCACATAACGCCACAGTAAAAACTGTACATTGCAACCAGTTTCAGAAAATAGCTTGGTGCAATACGATTCCAAATATAGGGGACAGAGGGGGCAAGCTTGTTGACACGAGGCACCCCCACCCCGTCTCCAGTGCCACTGTTCCAGAACAGAATCTCCATAAGTACGAAGTGTCAGGTACTCTGAGACTGTGCTAAGATAATGAAGGCTGAAACACAACCTCCCCTAATAAAAATCATACGCTGAAATGTCGTAATATAATATAATATAATATAATAATATAATATAATATAATATAATATAATATAATATAATATAACATAACATAACATAACATAATATAATATAATATAATATAATATAATATAATAAAATAAAATATAATATAATATAATATAATATAATATAATATAATATAATATAATAGACATGGACGGAATCGCATAAAACTGTATTTACTGTATAACATAGAATTTCACAGAATTTGTCAAGTCTTGGATGAATAAACCAGAAATAATTTTCCTTCCATGTTTTAATTTGAATTTTAATCACAACTCTGTTGTGCAGCACTTTGCTTTACAAAAAAAGTTTAATTTCATGATTAAAAGATAAATTAATGTTTTATGCCTTCATTTGATTGCCAGAAAAAAAACACAACACAGAATTTCTTTAAAAAAAAAAAGCATTTAATGTAATTGATTTTTAAATTAAAATTTAATTAAACCCTTAAAATGGAATCCAGAAAACTTAAAACAGAAAAGACAGAATTTATTAAAAATAAATAAATAATTGATTTTACTAAAACAAAGTATTTCATAGGGCCCTTAACAAGTCATTTTATTATTTTTATTTTTTTACTTTCAATAAATGATTGTTAAAAGTTTCATGAGTTCAATTAATTAAGTTATTCTAAAATTAAATTTAACCATTAAAATGGGAGTCCAAAAAATTTTAATTGGAAAAAAATTAGATTTCATAGGGACTCATGAGTTTGTGGAAATTAAGCAGCGGTTAATCAATGGCACAATGGAGGATGAAGGTAATGTTTTTTGACTGTTGAGGGACCAGGATGACTTCCTTTTGTACCACTGTTTGAAGAATGTATATCTTCCAGAAACTGGCAGTAGTTTTGTGAGTTAATTTAAAGCCCATCTTATCTCCTAACCTGAAAGGGCCGTCTCATTATGAACCGCAGCTCAAACCATTACTCACTCACAACCTTGAGCTTTTCTGACTCAAACTGGTGCTGGTCCTTCAAGATACTCTCTCAGCCTACACTGTACCAGGACATTAAGAGGCATTTTTACAGACATTTCCAACAGCTCTAGAACACAATACAGTGTGTAATTTAAATCAAATGGATAAAACACATAAACAAATCACAGAGTATTCCTTCTTATTAAATCAATACATTGAGCTGTGTGTATCAGTCTATAAAACCCTTTAAATATTAATATTCTTCAATACATACCTTTTTGGGGAAATCCTTGATCATCTGTGGGCAGGTTTCTCTGACCTCGACTTTAGATTCAACCAGATCAGTAAACAGTATCTGATGCATTTGCATTCGCTGCTTGATATCACTATCAGTGTACACACTAATATAATATAGGCCTATATATCACAATCAATCTGGATCAATATGTTTTGACAAAGCAAATCTAGAAAAGCAATTTCAAAAGTAACAAAAAAAGCATCTTTATCATAGGCAGCTGTATAGTATGGTATAGGGAGCGACACAGTGGCACATCTTGCCCCACTCTCAACCACCCTCATTTTTGTTTGTTTGTTTCTTTATAAATTTTTCCAAAATATGTATTAATGTTTTTGAATTAAACTTTTGTTAAACTACCAACAGAGGGCATCCCTTCCTTTGTTGTCCAATTGGTGTAAAACTGAAACATCCTGTGACGATTATCCACAGAAAGCTCATTTGAAGTTTTGAATAGCATCTAGTGTCTTTTGTGCATCTATAACAAACTTAAGAGTATATAAATATAACCTCACAGAAGAGCTAAATATAATAACCTGCATATGAAAATGAAGTCTCAATTGGAGAAGTAGACGGCGTATTGTACAGTACAGTACAGTACAGACGCACACAGTCCTTATAACCCTGCAGGCTTCACATTCACCCCACGCTCTTCCAGCTTAACTAGAGCTCAGTTGTAGGAGGATTCTATCATTCAGCTCCTCAGAGAGCATGTGTGAGCCCTCGGGGCTTTAACATGTCTTCAGACGCGATCATGCTACTGCCCCTCATCTTAAGGGTCAGAAAACATATCGAATTTTTGTAATTGATAGCTCACACATTTGTGTTTGGAACACTGTGTACCAGGTCAACATTATGCATCTAAGAAAAGCCATATTGACTGAATTCTCAATGACTTGATTCCACATCCGAAGATGAAAAATTTGACAGTATACAAGACCTCTTGGCGCTATCTAACCCTCACAATATTAATTGATCTTTTCTGGAAGGCCTTTCTCCAAGTCAAATCAAATCTTTATTTATGTAGTGCTTTATACAATGCATGTTGTTTCTAAACAGCTTCACAGTAATAAACAGGATATGAACTACGAATATTAGACATTCCAATTCAGCTGTAAAGCAGCTCTAAAAAGACATTAGTATCATTTAGGGGTGCAAGGCAGTGTAACATTGTTTTTCATGTCAGCGAGTTGAAGCAACCCCAATAATGTGATAATGTGTAAAGAAATAAAAAGAAATAAACCTTGCAGATTTTACCCCCCGGATTGTGATTTTTACTAACCCTATTGGGCTAGTTTTCAGGAGCAATTGGGCGGGTTTTGTTATGAAAGTTGATCAGTTGATCTGTGATCCATACGGACCAGGCCCCACGGTTCAGCACACATGCGATTCGCGGATGAACTGCTAAATTTACCCATCATAGAGTGAAAGTTTATAATTTGGACCTGTTTTGTCTTGTCAACAAAAACAACAAAATACAGCTTTAACAAAGATCAACCTATTTTTAATTTCTGTACTGGTGGACAGGGGTCAGCATGGGCACCCTGACTGGTCTGCGGTATGCCGCCCCATACCCAACCACCTGCGATGCACTGTGTATTCTGACACCTTTCTATCAGAACCAGCATTAACTTCTTGAGCAATTTGAGCTCCAGTAGCTCGTCTGTTTGATCGGACCACACGGGCCAGCCTTCGCTCCCCACGTGCATCAATGAGCCTGGGCCGCCCATGACCCTGTGGCCGGTTCTCCACTGTTCCTTCCTTGGAGCACTTTTGATAGATCCTGACCACTGCAGACCGGGAACACGCCACAAGAGCTGCAGTTTTGGAGATGCTCTGACCCAGTCGTCTAGCCATCACAATCTGGCCCTTGTCAAACTCGCTCAAATCCTTACGCTTGCCCATTTTTCCTGCTCCTAACACATCAACTTTGAGGACAAAATGTTCACTTGCTGCCTAATATATCCCATAATCAGTGTTATTGTCATTATGTTATGCCTGATTTGTGCTGATCCGAAAAAGGATCCAATCCAAAAAATGCAAAGTTTTGTGATCCGTTGCACCACTAGAGTTATTCAACTCAAATCGGTTCAGTGTCGGTTCAGTTCAATTACTGTGTCAAGTTCGTTAATTATGAAACAACTTCAACACAGCTATAAGGCAATAGTGTCCATATTCATCTCAATTTTGATTCAGTTAACAGCTCTACAAAAGACAGTAATGTCATCATATAGCTCAATTCCTTTCAAGTATTGTGATCATCCGTTAAGTGTCAGTGCAGTCAAGTTGATACTGAATATTAAGTGTCTTATTGTCTAATTTTTAAGCTTGAAAATTCCCTGAAGACTCGGATCTTGGGTGTTTTACAGGTACGCATGGCTGGTGTCCTTTGAGTCGAGTGTTTGCACTTGAGCGGTTACTGCGGGATCACAAAAAAGAAACCGAACACAAGCGCAGTCTTGTTGAAATGCCCACTTCCTGTTCTCCTGTTATTTAAGGTGTAGCGAACCACAGCAGATATTCTTGTGTAGCCTCGTTCTCTGATAACCTCACATAACAGATGCTGTACGTGGGAGTATCGGCACTTCCAAGCTTCCATTCGCTTCACGCCGCTATCTGAAGTTGCCCCATGGACTTCTGGCATTTGAATTGTAAACATCGACTTCCTTCCATATCTGTCATCTTCACATTTTTTGAAAGTGTCTGTTTACCGCCAGCGTGGCTTTGCCTTGCCCTAGTCAAAATCAATGTTCATCAGAAGAGGCCAGAGGTCGAAGTGTGACTTGCGAATCCCACTTCATCGATCCTCTGTGAATAATTTAAGCCGGTTATGGTTTGCTTGCAGTAACAGGTGATGGCTTAGTTCTTCACAAGGGTGAAGGTGGGGGAAAGGAGAGGGAGAGCCAGAGCCAGATGGAGGATGTGGGGGTGGGGGGGAGGTTGCATGGAAGTGATAAAAAGAGAAAGAAAAGGAGTAGGCAGTTGAAAGCTGCTATGGACGATAGGGGTTCTGCTGTTTCCATTGGGCCTCCTCCACCGTTTGAGACGGAACAGAAGGTGACTGGGCTGGAACAGGCAGACAGATACACACAATCATGATCTCACTATTGTTTTATTCACTTTAATTGGACCATATGGCAAATTGAAGCAACTAACAGTACTTTGATAGAGACACCCTCCTCCTTTCTGTTAACACTCACTGTTTTTGTGTGTTTGGTTTCGAGTGGGAAAAAAGAAAATTGTCAAATTAAAGGATTTAATGAATAAACCATGCATGTGACAAGAGATGAAACAAATCTATTTTCTTGCCGTGCTTTACTCTCAAGGGCTGTAATTGCGACTTGAAGAGTGTAATTTTTTCGATGTTAAATACTTGCTTTAATCCTAGTTTAATCTGCAGAGACGGCTATTAGTAAGACATTCGTAGGTTCATTTCTTCTTCTTAAAAAAGAAAACACTGTAAACATGTTAACTTTGTGGCACTATTAAAGGCCCACTGAAATAGAGATCTGCACTACCGCGGGATTACCGTGGGACTCACAGGACCCAACGCAAAAGAGTGCGGCGCGGTACTAGATTTGATGGCCGAGTGCGGGCGCGGGTGGTAAGGTACTCGTGTGTATGCGGGTTGCAGGAGAATAAAACTATTTTGTACAGTGCTGAATTCTGCATGCTGGCAAATCCTCTGATAATAAGTAGACATTATGAAAGATTCATTGTGCAGTCAGCTTCATAACGGAGCTTTTTGAGATCGCAGAGAACTGAGAATTCATCTTTTTAGGAATTATTAAGGGAGCGCATTCTGCCATGCCAACCCATGCACATAAAACTGAAACTGTTTCATACGGTGGCCCAGTAGTGCACAACACAATGAAATTTAAAAAGCAAACATACGTCTACAACACAACGAAATCAATCCACAACACAACAAAATCAAGCCACAACACAACGAAATCAATCCACAACACAACAAAATCAAGCCACAACACAACGAAACAATCCACAACACAACAAAATCAAGCAACAACACAACGAAATCAAGCCACAACACAACAAAATCAAGCCACACAAGGGAAATGAAGAGAGCTTGGACCACAGTCTCAAAGAAAACCATTAGTAACACACTACGCCGTCATGGATTAAAATCCTGCAGCGCATGTCCAGGCCTGTTTGAAGTTTGCCAATGACCATCTGGATGATCCAGAGGAGTCATGGGAGGCCATGTGGTCTGATGTGACAAAAATAGAGCTTTTTGGTCTAAACTCCACTCGACGTGTTTAGAGGAAGACGAAGGATGAGTACATCTCCAAGAACACCATCCCAACCGTGAAGCATGGAGGTGGAAACATCATTCTTTAGGGATGCTTTTCTGCATAGGGGACAGGACGATTGCACCGTATTAAGGGGAGGATGGATGGAGCCATGTATTGCAAGATCTTGGCCAACACCCTCCTTCCCTCAGTAAGAGCATTGAAGATGAGTTGTGAAACACACATCTAGGGCAACTAAGAAGTGGCTCTGTAAGAAGCATCTCAAGGTCCTGGAGTGGCCAAGCCAGTCTCCAGACCTGAACCCAATAGAAAATCTTTGGAGGGAGCTGGAAGTCCGTATTGCCCAGCGACAGCCCGAAACCTGAAGGATCTGGAGAAGGTCTGCATGGAGGAGTGGGCCAAAATCCCTGCTGCAGTGTGTGCAAACCTGCTCAAGAACTTCAAGAAACATTGCAAACAAAGGTTTCTGTACCAAATATTAAGTTCTGCTTTTCTGATGTATCAAATACTTATGTCATGCAATAAAATGCAAATTAATTACTTAAAATTAATCTGATTTTCTGGATTTTTGTTTTCGATTCCGTCTCTCACAGTTGAAGAGTACCTATGATAAAAATTACAGACTTCTACATGCTTTGTAAGTGGGCAAACCTGCAAAATCGGCAGTGTATCAAATATACACTTGTTTTACCCACTGTATTGGTATCTTTATAGTTCTCTAATGTGCAAACACATAAACTCACCTTTTTTTGTAAGTGATCAGCAAAAGTCACATTTACTGTATGTGAAATTATGTACAAAAAAACCCTAAAACTAAAAACATTTTCATGTGTTTTACTACAAACTGAAAGATTCCATTGTGATTACAAACAATTTTTTTATTTCAATTCAAACCTTCATCGCAAGGTCCCCAGAATTTGCCCCCTTCATTATACCGAATATCAAGACTTCTTTGCTTGGGTTTGAATATTACCATTAACCAGCAGCGTTATCTAGTGACCTGCAAGAATCTAAGAAGCTTATGGTAAAATGAGACAGGAAATATTGGGGCTGATGTTTATCTTCTACAAGATTCATTTTCCATTAAATACTCATTATGGTGGATCCAGTGCCGTACCCTCCTTACGTCCCAGACCCCTATCTATTAGGGAGTAATCTCTCTCTGTGTTTGGATTGTACTTAAAAAGTTATGCCTGAAACTGCAGTCAGAAGTTTAAAGCAGTGGTAAAATAGGAGTTCCACTCTTCATATTTTAACAGGAACAGCAATTACTTTTGTGAATGAGGCTGCAATTTTTATATCCATTGCCTACACCCCCCTCCACCCTTATAATCCTGCTTAAACTCTGCACAAGCAATTACGCCATAGCCCACTGGTTCCCCTTTAATGCCTCTTTCATCTGCCCACACCAACTTTTCCATCATTTTTGCCTGATTAAAAGATGGAGGGGTGAAGCAAATAATGAATAGGTTGCTGAACCAATGAAGTTGCCCCGAAAGTAGTAAAGTAGGTTTTTTTAGGGTAAAATGAGATGGCGTAATTGTGTGTTTGCGCTTGGTTGATTACGGTTTGTGTTAACGGCACTTTACACAAATAAGCTACACTTTGGTGTTCATGATATTAGGCACAAATCTTATGCTTTTGTTATGAGAACTAGATGTTAGACTAACTATTAAGATGAAGAGTAACTAGTTATGTCATTTATGAGACAACGCTTCCTTGCCATTAACTGAATTTTCCAGCTTTCTGTGTTTTCACTGTTATACGGTAAGCGGGCGCTATTACACATCTTCTGAAAGAGCACTGAATCTCCTGATCAAAACACAGGAGAATAAGAAGCAGAAACAAGTGATATCATATGTGAGTAATCATATGTAACTGCCTAATGTTACTGACGATTGATAGGACTGTGAAGCTTTGAGGTGTTGATGGACTCCATCTACTCCATCTGTGTTTGATCATCGCTCTCAACTGGTTGTAGTCTATGACAAAAACTTGATTTTCTTAGTTTTGTCTGTAACCCCCTATATGCAGCATTTAATTTGATATTCATTGTTAAACAAAGCTGTTGATATATAATATTGCATATAACATTAAATGTATAATGTTACTTAAAATTGTGACACTCAAATAACATTTACATTTATTTATTTTATATATATATATATATATATATATATATATATTTATTTATTTATTTATTTATTTATTTATTTATTTATTTATTTATTAATATTTATCATTTATTACATTATTAATATATAAATTACACACAAATTAAGGTTTTGTTGTTGATGTTGTAAAAAATTGCAAACTTTATATAAAATGAATAGAAAATGAAAAAGGCTCATATTTTGATCTTCTGGGGCCAACGTGTTCTAAATAGCGTGACTTCCAGGTCCGTGTGTATGAAAGTGCATGTAGTTGTATCTGTGTGCATGTATTGTTCTGTTAAGGGCCTGACCTCTTGTCTTGACCTCTGTTAGTGCAGGGCTGTACTACAGGAGGTCGTGCTCTCCACATTAGCTTGGATACAGGAGCACATGAATCACACAGATCACTCTTTATACTCAGATGATTGCATAATGGCTGTGGCACGTTTGATTTTGCTCTCCTGTGTATGTATGACCTTTAAATGAATTTCCTTGTGCGGGTTGAAAATAACCATCACTTATTTCAGACAGGCGAGGGAGCCAATGACGAGGGGGTCATATATCATAACTGTCTGAGCCGGCATGAGCGCAGAGAAAGTCATTGTACTAAAGTGCTGTTTTGTCTGCAGTTTTGAATGACAGCGTTACATTAGCTTGTCATTAATAGCTAAATGTTTCCTTCTAAAACACTCTTCAAATGATCAAACTTTTATAGTGTGTGGTATATGTAAGTACATTGCAAAGCAGTTAGTGAACTAAAATGAAGCAGAAATTATACACTGACCATCATAAATGGCAGACTCTTTGAAACAAGCACACCTGGTACACCTAATGACTGTTTTTGGCAATGAATTTTACATTTTAAAATAATGAATCTTTATACACTCCTTCACCAAGAGTCATAAATATTGTTATATGTTTTTCTTTTTTTATATAAATATTGTTCAACTATAAACTTTTTTTGTTTCTCACCCCAAAACTGCAAGAAAGAAATTATTATTTTAACTTTTATTTGATCATTTATTATTGTATTGTCTTTATTTACATTTATGCTTTCAGCAGACACTAAATGTGCATTTGGATGGATTTTAATATACTGCTAAATTGCAAGAAACTGTGAATCACAGATGAAACTTGCTTATTACATTTTTTCGTCCCACTTCATATTAGGTGCACTTAACTACTATGTACATACATCAAAAATTACAATGTACTTATTGTGTTCATATTAAATTGTAAAACACTTTTGCTGATATTGAGGTGAAAATGGGTAAAGTTAGGAACAGGTGTGGTGGTGTGGGTAAGTTTAAGGGTTAGGGACAGGTGTGGTGGTGTGGGTAAGTTTAAGGGTTAGGGACAGGTGTGGTGGTGTGGGTAAGTTTAAGGGTTAGGGACAGGTGTGGTGGTGTGGGTAAGTTTAAGGGTAAAGTTAGGGACAGGTGTGGTGGAGTGGGTAAGTTTAAGGGTAAAGTTAGGGACAGGTGTGGTGGTGTGGGTAAGTTTAAGGGTAAAGTTAGGGACAGGTGTGGTGGTGTGGGTAAGTGTAAGGGTAAAGTTAGGGACAGGTGTGGTGGAGTGGGTAAGTTTAAGGGTAAAGTTAGGGACAGGTGTGGTGGTGTGGGTAAGTTAAAGGGTAAAGTTAGGGACAGGTGTGGTGGGATGGGTAAGTTTAAGGGTAAAGTTAGAGACACGTGTGGTGGTGTGGGTAAGTTTAAGGGTAAAGTTAGGGACAGGTGTGGTGGTGTGGGTAAGTTTAAGGGTAAAGTTAGGGACAGGTGTGGTGGTGTGGGTAAGTTTAAGGGTAAAGTTAGGGACAGGTGTGGTGGTGTGGGTAAGTTTAAGGGCAAAGTTAGGGACAGGTGTGGTGGAGTGGGTAAGTTTAAGGGTAAAGTTAGGGACAGGTGTGGTGGGATGGGTAAAGTTAGGACAGGTGTGGTGGTGTGGGTAAGTTTAAGGGTAAAGTTAGGGACAGGTGTGGTGGTGTGGGTAAGTTTAAGGGTAAAGTTAGGGACAGGTGTGGTGGTGTGGGTAAGTTTAAGGGTAAAGTTAGGGACAGGTGTGGTGGAGTGGGTAAGTTTAAGGGTAAAGATAAGGACAGGTGTGGTGGTGTGGGTAAGTTTAAGGGTAAAGTTAGGGACAGGTGTGGTGGTGTGGGTAAGTTTAAGGCAAAGTTAGGGACAGGTGTGGTGGTGTGGGTAGGTTTAAGGCTAAAGTTAGGGACAGGTGTGGTGGAGTGGGTAAGTTTAAGGGTAAAAGTTAGGGGCAGGTGTGGTGGTGTAGGTAAGTTTAAGGGTAAAGTTAGGGACAGGTGTGGTGGTGTGGGTAAGTTTAAGGGTAAAGTTAGGGACAGGTGTGGTGGTGTGGGTAAGTTAAAGGGTAAAGTTAGGGACAGGTGTGGTGGGATGGGTAAGTTTAAGGGCAGTTAGGGACACGTGTGGTGGTGTGGGTAAGTTTAAGGGTAAAGTTAGGGACAGGTGTGGTGGTGTGGGTAAGTTTAAGGGTAAAGTTAGGGACAGGTGTGGTGGTGTGGGTAAGTTTAAGGGTAAAGTTAGGGACAGGTGTGATGGAGTGGAGTGCGTTTAAGGGTAAAGTTAGGGACAGGTGTGGTGGTGTGGGTAAGTTTAAGGGTAAAGTTAGGGACAGGTGTGGTGGAGTGGGTAAGTTTAAGGGTAAAGTTAGGGACAGGTGTGGTGGTGTGGGTAAGTTTAAGGGTAAAGTTAGGGACAGGTGTGGTGGTGTGGATAAGTTTAAGGGTAAAGTTAGGGACAGGTGTGGTGGTGTGGGTAAGTTTAAGGGTAAAGTTAGGGACAGGTGTGGTGGTGTGGGTAAGTTTAAGGGTAAAGTTAGGGACAGGTGTGGTGGAGTGGGTAAGTTTAAGGGTAAAGTTAGGGACAGGTGTGGTGGAGTGGGTAAGTTTAAGGGTAAAGTTAGGGACAGGTGTGGTGGTGTGGGTAAGTTTAAGGGCAAAGTTAGGGACAGGTGTGGTGGTGTGGGTA
Organism: Gobiocypris rarus; assembly: GCA_023029165.1. Taxonomy (NCBI): domain Eukaryota; kingdom Metazoa; phylum Chordata; class Actinopteri; order Cypriniformes; family Gobionidae; genus Gobiocypris; species Gobiocypris rarus. The sequence goes on along the minus strand of CM040922.1, from coordinate 4,531,521 downwards.
AGTTAAAGGGTAAAGTTAGGGACAGGTGTGGTGGGATGGGTAAGTTTAAGGGTAAAGTTAGGGACACGTGTGGTGGTGTGGGTAAGTTTAAGGGTAAAGTTAGAGACACGTGTGGTGGTGTGGGTAAGTTTAAGGGTAAAGTTAGGGACAGGTGTGGTGGTGTGGGTAAGTTTAAGGGTAAAGTTAGGGACAGGTGTGGTGGTGTGGGTAAGTTTAAGGGTAAAGTTAGGGACAGGTGTGATGGAGTGGAGTGCGTTTAAGGGTAAAGTTAGGGACAGGTGTGGTGGTGTGGGTAAGTTTAAGGGTAAAGTTAGGGACAGGTGTGGTGGAGTGGGTAAGTTTAAGGGTAAAGTTAGGGACAGGTGTGGTGGTGTGGGTAAGTTTAAGGGTAAAGTTAGGGACAGGTGTGGTGGTGTGGGTAAGTTTAAGGGTAAAGTTAGGGACAGGTGTGGTGGTGTGGGTAAGTTTAAGGGTAAAGTTAGGGACAGGTGTGGTGGTGTGGGTAAGTTTAAGGGTAAAGTTAGGGACAGGTGTGGTGGAGTGGGTAAGTTTAAGGGTAAAGTTAGGGACAGGTGTGGTGGAGTGGGTAAGTTTAAGGGTAAAGTTAGGGACAGGTGTGGTGGTGTGGGTAAGTTTAAGGGTAAAGTTAGGGACAGGTGTGGTGGTGTGGGTAAGTTAAAGGGTAAAGTTAGGGACAGGTGTGGTGGGATGGGTAAGTTTAAGGGTAAAGTTAGGGACACGTGTGGTGGTGTGGGTAAGTTTAAGGGTAAAGTTAGAGACACGTGTGGTGGTGTGGGTAAGTTTAAGGGTAAAGTTAGGGACAGGTGTGGTGGTGTGGGTAAGTTTAAGGGTAAAGTTAGGGACAGGTGTGGTGGTGTGGGTAAGTTTAAAGGGTAAAGTTAGGGACAGGTGTGGTGGTGTGGGTAAGTTTAAGGGTAAAGTTAGGGACAGGTGTGGTGGAGTGGGTAAGTTTAAGGGTAAAGTTAGGGACAGGTGTGGTGGGATGGGTAAAGTTAGGGACAGGTGTGGTGGTGTGGGTAAGTTTAAGGGTAAAGTTAGGGACAGGTGTGGTGGTGTGGGTAAGTTTAAGGGTAAAGTTAGGGACAGGTGTGGTGGTGTGGGTAAGTTTAAGGGTAAAGTTAGGGACAGGTGTGGTGGAGTGGGTAAGTTTAAGGGTAAAGATAAGGACAGGTGTGGTGGTGTGGGTAAGTTTAAGGGTAACGTTAGGGACAGGTGTGGTGGTGTGGGTAAGTTTAAGGGTAAAGTTAGGGACTGGTGTGGTGGTGTGGGTAAGTTTAAGGGTAAAGTTAGGGACTGGTGTGGTGGTGTGGGTAAGTTTAAGGGTAAAGTTAGGGACTGGTGTGGTGGTGTGGGTAAGTTTAAGGGTAAAGTTAGGGACAGGTGTGGTGGTGTGGGTAAGTTTAAGGGTAAAGTTAGGGACAGGTGTGGTGGAGTGGGTAAGTTTAAGGGTAAAGTTAGGGACAGGTGTGGTGGTGTGGGTAAGTTTAAGGGTAAAGTTAGGGACAGGTGTGGTGGAGTGGGTAAGTTTAAGGGTAAAGTTAGGGACAGGTGTGGTGGAGTGGGTAAGTTTAAGGGTAAAGTTAGGGACAGGTGTGGTGGTGTGGGTAAGTTTAAGGGTAAAGTTAGGGACAGGTGTGGTGGTGTGGGTAAGTTTAAGGGTAAAGTTAGGGACAGGTGTGGTGGTGTGGGTAAGTTTAAGGGTAAAGTTAGGGACAGGTGTGATGGAGTGGAGTGCGTTTAAGGGTAAAGTTAGGGACAGGTGTGGTGGTGTGGGTATGTTTAAGGGTAAAGTTAGGGACAGGTGTGGTGGAGTGGGTAAGTTTAAGGGTAAAGTTAGGGACAGGTGTGGTGGTGTGGGTAAGTTTAAGGGTAAAGTTAGGGACAGGTGTGGTGGTGTGGGTAAGTTTAAGGGGTAAAGTTAGGGACAGGTGTGGTGGTGTGGGTAAGTTTAAGGGTAAAGTTAGGGACAGGTGTGGTGGTGTGGGTAAGTTTAAGGGGTAAAGTTAGGGACAGGTGTGGTGGTGTGGGTAAGTTTAAGGGTAAAGTTAGGGACAGGTGTGGTGGGATGGGTAAAGTTAGGGACAGGTGTGGTGGTGTGGGTAAGTTTAAGGGTAAAGTTAGGGACTGGTGTGGTGGTGTGGGTAAGTTTAAGGGTAACGTTAGGGACAGGTGTGGTGGTGTGGGTAAGTTTAAGGGTAAAGTTAGGGACAGGTGTGGTGGTATGGGTAAGTTTAAGGGTAAAGTTAGGGACAGGTGTGGTGGTGTGGGTAAGTTTAAGGGTAAAGTTAGGGACAGGTGTGGTGGTGTGGGTAAGTTTAAGGGTAAAGTTAGGGACAGGTGTGGTGGAGTGGGTAAGTTTAAGGGTAAAGATAAGGACAGGTGTGGTGGTGTGGGTAAGTTTAAGGGTGCGTTAGGGACAGGTGTGGTGGTGTGGGTAAGTTTAAGGGTAAAGTTAGGGACTGGTGTGGTGGTGTGGGTAAGTTTAAGGGTAAAGTTAGGGACTGGTGTGGTGGTGTGGGTAAGTTTAAGGGTAAAGTTAGGGACTGGTGTGGTGGTGTGGGTAAGTTTAAGGGTAAAGTTAGGGACTGGTGTGGTGGTGTGGGTAAGTTTAAGGGTAAAGTTAGGGACAGGTGTGGTGGTGTGGGTAAGTTTAAGGGTAAAGTTAGGGACAGGTGTGGTGGTGTGGGTAAGTTTAAGGGTAAAGTTAGGGACAGGTGTGGTGGTGTGGGTAAGTTTAAGGGTAAAGATAGGGACAAGTGTGGGGGTGTGGGTAAGTTTAAGGGTAACGTTAGGGACAGGTGTGATGGTGTAGGTAAGTTTAAGGGTAAAGTTAGGGACAGGTGTGGTGGTGTGGGTAAAGTTAGGGACAGGTGTTGTGGTGTGGGTAAGTTTAAGGGTAAAGTTAGGGACAGGTGTGGTGGTATGGGTAAGTTTAAGGGTAAAGATAGGGACAAGTGTGGGGGTGTGGGTAAGTTTAAGGGTAAAGTTAGGGACAGGTGTGGTGGTGTGGGTAAGTTTAAGGGTAAAGTTCAGTGTGGCTCTGAATCATGCAATCCATATTTTATTCACATTTTGTGCCACTTTGCATCATTAGAAGAAGGATGTAGATGTTCCAGAATCGTTAACAGAACCAAAGGTCATAAATCATTGGGTTCAATTGATTAAAAAGGCAGGGCTCCAGACTACTACCGAATGGTTGCATTTTGTGACCTTTTTTCCTGCTGGTCCGACTCAATTTTGTTAAAGGTAATTATCTCAGGATTCGTACAACCTTTTGAGAGAGAAGTTCAAGATTTTTTCAAGGGCTTTCAAGTGCTTCTCACTTTTTACAGCTCTTAAAACCTCTAAATATTATCCAATTGTAATGTTATTTTCAATGTGGTGATTTGTAAAACTAAAAGTTTGAAGGTGTAGGCAACTTTGTGGCAAAAAAGCACTTAAAAAAGAAAAAGACACAAAATTACCACTATAATCAGTAGATGACGGCAGAGGAGCCCTTATTGCCGACATCCCAAGTCTCTCGGAAGTTTGAAGAGTCTCCCGCATATTAATAATAATAATAACGGCTCCTTTATTCCCGCAAATGAGTTAAAATCTCCCGGAATCTGGAGCGAGCAAGCAAGAGCGCTCATGCGAGATAGATTATGCTCCAAACCGTGTAGCGTGCACGGCAGAGAGGGAGGGGGAGCAAGAGACCTTGAGTGTGTGCTAGTGTGCATGTGCGCCTCATGCAGCACATGTAAGACAGAGAGCATCCTGATTGGCCTGTTTCGGTAAATCAACAGATCAATTGTCAGTGTGGGCGGGCTTTTATCTCTTCTCCCGAACCGATTTAATCAGTGTATCTAAAGCAAGCAGCAACAGAGGACAACGAAAGCTTGCAACAAAAGTAAAAGTCATAGGATTTAGGAAATAGGCCTAGGCGCACATGTAGGCTACATTTGGCTTTGTCTTTTGTGTTCCCCCTGTTTGGTTCCAATTTATACAGTGTAATGATAATTCACAATGAATTTACAGATCTGAGAAGCACGAATCATTAGAATATGTTAATCAAGCCCTAGTGATCTTCCACTAGCAGTGTGTAAGTCACTATCTGTTTAAATAAACCGTCTTAAAGACTGCTCATCATCCTAGTGTGATTTGGTTGGGTTGGTTTGGATTTGCATTCCAAGGGCTTTCTCTGAGCACTTACTTTCTGATTAAAACATCTGGCCACCGTGTAGTTCCACCTGCACATCTGTCGAGAGGAAGCGGTCTGCACGAACCATCTTCATCGCAGCGGTATAGCTGACAATCACTCTGACAGGAAGAGCGAGAGATGGAGGGAATGATTTATTAAAGCTGGAGAAATGGCTCGCAGACCACGTCCGGACTGTCCGTATCATTCAAGACCGTGTTTCCACCCTCGCAAAGAGCTGTCCATTTCAGCGATTCCGCTGCGCCACAGAACAATTTGAGAAGGGAAAAAGAGGATTACCCGCCTCTCTCTGCCGGCAAAAGTGGATGTCGGCAAGCACTTTCTTCGCTCGCAGCTCAGCATAACTTTTTTTTTGCCTTGACTTATCTGATAAGGTGATCCCAGACATAAGATAGAAGTTCAGTCGTTGTATAACGAGAAATCACCAAAGACCCCAGCTGATGATAATTAAGGTTATTAGACATATAAATACTACGGAAGCCCTAGGGACCCATTCCAGAGTGTTGGCAGGTGTCGATGCTACTGCGAGTGTGGCGTTTAAAAATATTGTCTCTTAAAATATCTCCCTTCTGACATTTATCTTTGCGCTCTCTGGAGTCATAGCCCACAGAGATGGCAGAGACAGACCAGGCACATTTGTGAAGTCATGCACCTCATTTTCCAACTCTTTATCCTCTACTGTGTGCATTAGAGGGAGAGTGCTGCATAATACATTTCTGTCCTTTAACGTGAGCTAAAATCACCTTTCAAATGGCCAAATGCTTAATGTACATATTAAGCACTCAGACATTTTGTTGCATTACCATTTTAAAGTTGTAAAAAAAACATATTACAGCTAATTGTAATGAGTATTCTAAATGGGAGGAATGTTCCTGTCACTGCTGTTAGACAGCTGTCACTACTTATAATGAAGAGCAAGCAGAACAGGAAGACTAAGCCCTGTAAGGTTGGGAAACAAGATATTGTTCTTATTCTAAACTGGTACTGTTTTCAAAAATAATTGGAACCCAGTGATTTTCATGACAATTGGTTCCGCTAACGATTCTAGAAAATCTGCATTTTGCTTGCGGTAATGCAGAATGGCATAAAATATGGAACGTATGCATCTGTCAGACACAAACACGATGATGAAGGCAAAAGGTAGTGATGTGACGAGGCTTCGAAGCTTGTGTCAAAAAAACAAACATCTCACATTGAAGCACTGCATCGGAGCATGATTCGTTTCGCCCGAAGCTTCGTTTTCACTCACAACCACGTGATTGCCTCGTTTTCTGATTAGGGAAGGGCGATACCACTTATTTTGTTTTCGAAAGATTACAGATATGATACTTCTAAACTGGACTTTTAAATTATTCAATTTATTCAATTATTGTATATTAAAAATGGGTAAAGATAATCACTTAGCATTATATTTGAAAGGCATTTTAACATGACAGTCCCTTGTGAAATAAAAATGTTGCATTGGTGCAACGCCCTGTGCGTTGCACCAATGCAATCTTTTTATTCTGATAGTGTATGATTTATATTAACATTAGTTACAGAGTAGAACATAATCAATATCAACTTTTAACCTTAAATTTAAAGAATGTAATTGCACTATGTAGGCTATAGTTATTTATTTATTTTGAAATAACTCAAACATATATATATATGTTTTTTTTTTTTTTTGTAAACCCTGCTCTTTTTGAATACAGTGTCATCTGTCTTGCAGCATTCGCGTGCATTCAGATCATGGTTCAGATGAGCAGGAAACTATTCAGTAATATAGGTTATTCGTATTGTATGGATTATATAATATTTTACAATAAACAAAATGACTGTTAGTGCTCACATCAGTATCGATATAATTCATATCGATACGCCAGTCCCTAATTCTGATTCAAATAATGCGAACCTCTTGTGCAGTTTCAAGTGTCATTTGCTTCTTTGATGAGAATAAATAATAAATGTTAAATGTGTAGTTTTGTGCATGTTCATTTTGTATTGATTCATGGTTCACAGGCACTTCAACTGATCATGCTTTTAATTTGCTCATATATATGCCAACCATTTTTTCACAAATGTATTCGACTTATTATATTCATAGCACAAACTGATTTATTATATGAAACAGTCCAAAATGGCTGGGTCGTTTGGGACGCAAACGCAGCTTTTTCCACATTTTGACCACAAGATGTCGATAGTATGCACCGTGTTGAAAAGCTCTGAGTAATGAACCTTTTTACGATACAGTTGAGGGGAAAGCCTCGATGCTTCGCAAAGCTTCATTTTCCCATCGCTAGCAAAAGGCAGCATTTAATAAATCCACACAAAGAGAAAAGGTTACAACACATCTTACATGAACGAGACCTGACAGCAATGAACACACCGAGACAGAGGAACTTAAGTGTACATTAAACAAGGACAACTAATGGCATACACCTGAACTGAATGATGAAATCAAATGAGCAACCATCACAACAAGATCAACAGGGGAACAGCGCAAACAGAAACAGTCCAAACTTGTGACAGCATCAGAGCCACATTCAACTTTGGCATTGTCATGAAGACAAGTCTGAAAGTTATTTTTATTTATGCACTCTAAAAATTTTGGGTTAAAAACAACCAAAGTTGGGTTGAAAATGGACAAACCCAGTAATTGGGTTGTTTTCACCCAGTGGTTGGGTTAGATGTTTGCTTAAAGCAACCCAATTGCTGGGTTTGTCCATTTTCAACCCAATTTGGGTTGTTTTTAACCCAGCATTTTTTAGAGTGTGTATTCATTGTGCATGACAATAAACTAGCTACTTTTGCAATTAAATGTGTAAATCCATGCTTAGTTTTGGCTTTTTGGCGTTTACCAAAAAATCTAATAATGTACCCATTAAGCACAGCCAGACTTTTAATGATGTATATCTTAATTTAAACGCTTTTGTCATTTAAAAAAATATATAATATTATTGTGTGAGGGATTCATATTTTATTTTAACATAACTTCTTGTACTCAAACCAATACCCTGTGCACTAAAATGTCTCGAAGTAGATTTTGGTGAACTTTTACCCTATATACTACACAAAATGTCCTATGTATAATTTTTTTCTTTTTCTTTCTTTGTCTTGATTTCCTACCTCAAATGGTTATATCAATCAGTGTGTTCAATACTTAGTGTAGTGTCAAATGGAAATCAGTAAAATGTGTGTGGTTTCTGATATGAGCTTCATGGATGTAATCATTGCAGAGCTAATAAGGAACTAGTGTAGGTGTTTATGTAATGTTCCAGCATTACATAAAGTTCTTACAGAACTCTGCATTCTCTCCCCCTCACTCCTCCTCCATCTTTCCACAGGAATCAATGGCTGTTTATGAAGTGTTTGCTTTGTGTGTTTTTCTTCTCTGTGAGGAGCTAGTGAATGGTTATTGAGATGGGTCACCTTTGCTCTGTCAGCCCTGACCCCAGCAGTAATGGTCATTTACAAAAATGAGATGAATTTTATGATTTGTAAAGAGTATGTACACTTTTCTCAGTACGCTGAACCTTGAGAATGAATTGGTGTATCATGAACAATATATAAGACAAAAAATCCAAGCGGTCATGTTTAGGTCAAACTAAATGGGAGAGTTTTAATGAAAGTGGCTGGAGTGTTAATCTGTATGAAACTCTTGTGCAACATTGCTCAACCTCTCCTATATAGGATCATATTTTCTATCTTTATGTGTTTTGCAATATCTATTAACGAAAGTTAAAATTAGGCTTGAGTTACCTGATTAACACGGGTTATATGATTTCTGCTCTATTCTTTCAATGTTGTAAATGAAAAAAGGGAAAAAAGCCAACTAGTTGTTCAGGGTGCTTTTATTCCATTTTAGTTGAGTTAGTTAACCTTTCTCAGAGTGACTCAGATAACCGTCCTACCAATGGCTTGGGCATAGACCTCCCTGTGCAGCCAATTAAACTGTGTCACTCTGGAAATGTGCAGGAAGAAGGTATGGTAAATGAAGATCGATGAAGAGGAAGCATTGGCCGTTATTTATAGGCTTTACATGGCTGTTAGGCCTGACCTGCAGTTTACCCTATGGCCTGTTGTTCCTGACCAGTGGCAGAACTGTGGAGAATTACACAGTTTTGAGTTTGAGAGCTCTACATTACAGTACAGGTAGGGTAGGCTTAATGTGGTAACATACAGTGTGTTATAGTGACTTAAAACACAAAATAGATTTTTACGTTTTCTGAAGAAAATATGAGTGGTGCATTCCTTTGAAAAACACACTAATATAGTAAAAATCCACTAGTGACATTCAAAAGTTTGGGGTCTGTAAGTATTTTACCAACCCCACATTTTTCAGCAGTACATACACTCACCTAAAGGATTATTAGGAACACCTGTTCAATTTCTCATTAATGCAATTATCTAATCAACCAATCACATGACAGTTGCTTCAATGCATTTAGGGGTGTGGTCCTGGTCAAGACAATCTCCTGAACTCCAAACTGAATGTCAGAATGGGAAAGAAAGGTGATTTAAGCAATTTTGAGCGTGGCATGGTTGTTGGTGCCAGACGGGCCGGTCTGAGTATTTCACAATCTGCTCAGATACTGGGATTTTCACGCACAAACATTTCTAGGGTTTACAAAGAATGGAGTGAAAAGGGAAAAATATCCAGTATGCGGCAGTCCTGTGGGCGAAAATGCCTTGTTGATGCTAGAGGTCAGAGGAGAATGGGCCGACTGATTCAAGCTGATAGAAGAGCAACTTTGACTGAAATAACCACTCGTTACAACCGAGGTATGCAGCAAAGCATTTGTGAAGCCACAACACCCACAACCTTGAGGCGGATGGGCTACACAGTATAAGTATGATGTTCCTAATAATCCTTTAGGTGAGTGTAGAGTCTTTCAGACTGTGTATTTATTAGTGTTTGAGATTTTTAAGTGTCCCTTTCTGCAGGTTTCATTGATATTGACACGGCATCCTCAATAAACCCGTCTCCAGCATGATGACTCTGATCTTTCGAATATTCCTATCAAATAATTGCCTAACCGACACGGCATGATGGCCAGAGGAGAACTGGCACCCCGACTGAGCCTGGTTTCTCTCAAGGTTTATTTTTCTCCATTATGCCACCTGATGGAGTTTTGGTTTCTTGCCACTGTCGCCTTTGTCTTGGCTTGCTCAGTTGGGTACACAAAATTTTCATCTAAATATTCAACATAATTTTCATATAAATTACTGATCTGCCGTTTTCTCCAGAGCGACAGTACAGCCGAATCAAATTCAATTGCATTATTGCCAGTAGGCGGTGACAAGTGAATGTTTGAACCCTTGAGGGAGTCATTGGGCTCTATCATACACCCGGCTCAATGTGACACCAGGCTCGACACAAGTGCTTTATGCTAGTTTCAGCCAGATGCAGTTATCATTTTCACATCAAAGCGCTATGTTGTTTAAATAGCAAATGTTCACCCATGGGTGTGCTGGTCTGAAAACCGTGTGTTTAGGAGCATTGATGGCGTGTTTGTGTTATTTAAAGGTCGCGTTAGTAATATGAGCCTATTGGCGAGTACACAACGTGCATACACTCTGCTTATTACACACACAGGGATGCACAGCAGCACACAAACATTTTTAAATATTAAAAATAAAAGATTCCTCTCTGGAGAAGCGTTCAGTCTTTCCATTCACAAATTCCACCCATGTAAATAGCAAATCCCCCATGGTGCAAGCACAACTGGCTTTTAAAGGGAATGGGAGATGAGACTCTGATTGGTTTATTGCACGTTACGCCCAAAACACACCCATGGCTCATTAAGAGACTAGGTACATCCCTTGTGGACCATGTGCCTAGGACACTGACCGTTTTTCCCGTCATTAAACTAGCAGCCTAAGTGCACCTGCACTATTTGCTTTAGACTATGCACTCAGATCTTTAAAATAGGGTCCATTGAATCATTCATTCAATCGAACGCACAGCCTTGCAAAGTATACTTCTTTTGACTCGCATACACAGGCGTTCGACGCATGCAGTTTTGACTCGCCACGAGTTACAATGTAAATACTGCAACAACAAAAAAAATGCACATGTGCAACCTGCACGTACAAATGATGATGAAATTAGCATCATGTGCACTGTGCACCCTCGCGTACGCATAAATAGTGAAGTATACTTTGGCCTTAACAAAACAAGTGACTCCATTTATAAGTGATTCATAGAATCATTCACTCAACTGATTCATTAAAAAACACCGATTCATTCAGGAATGTGCTGTGTGTTACTCAGGGGCATGCAACAGTTCTGATTTTGCTTTGTTTAGAAATATTTTAGATGAAAAAAATACATTAAGGGTGTGTTTACACTTCGTTTGGGTCGATTGGTCCAGACCAAAGAAAAAACCTGTTTAGTCCTGGTCCGCTTAGCGTTCATATTGGCATTTTAACACCGAACCTAAAGATACTGACCTAAAGGCATAGGGATGTGTTCACAATCTGATTGGTCAGCTATTATTATGTATATTTCATGATGGGAGTTATTGAACATCCACAACAATGCTGTGTGCTGGGCTAAATGTGCTCGTTGTATGTGCGTAGCCTACGTATGATGGTATTTTGAGCAGCTGAGAACTGAGCTTATAAAATGTCAAAACAGCGACAGAAATCCCTCCGTCACACACACAAACCAAGATCTGTTGCGAGGAGACGCAGTTCTGAAGCAGTTCTCTTCCTGTTTTTGGTTCATTTATATGTCTTTGGTCCATGTTGCGTTCATATAACATTCGAACTGCACCAGAGTTTGTTTGGAAGCGGGCTAAGGGCCGATCTTTTCAGCGGTCTTGGTCCACTTGTTTGGTGCGCACCAGGCGACGTTCACACTTATTCAATTTAACTGCACTAAGCAATCATCCGTTTTAATACAACCAAACATGCCAAGTGTGAACTTACCCTCTGAGTAACCACAATACTGTGTAAAATGTGAATTAATTTTTGTTTGCTCATCTGTTGTAAACAAGAAATAATATATTATGCTCGCTTTTGTGCTTTTACCTCTTCTGGCATAAGAAACGTTGCAGGAACAGTATTGGAAGTGGTTTGTTCAAATAATGAAGTGTCACAAAATATGTAATTTTTAAGTTTATGATATGGATGTTCAGCTTGAAAACACTTGCATATATTGACAACAAAAGTAAGAGGTATGTCACCTGGAAATCTTTAAAACAAAATAAATAAGAAAAAAAGCTCTGTTGGGCATGAAATGAGCTGAATGTTAATTGTCAGATATTCCCTGATGACTAGTCTGGTTCACCAGAGCGAGGCTGGTACCGAGAGGCAGAGCGTGCGAATCCAGCGCTCCATCACCCTTTCCAGTCGAGACTCAATGACTTTGAAATTCTAATGGGTATTATTTGCAAAGGGCACCTTCATTTGCGTGACACCACTCCAAAAGACAAGGTGATTTTCAGCTAAGCTGTAATCCTCCTGCGCCGTTTGCCACAGAGGTTCGCTGACTTCAGATCAGTGTGAACACTCAGCGGACTGGTCACACTTTGTTTTTACCAAAGCAAATCCAAACGATTATTTAATTGTTCATTAATTGCGCGGTTGTAGTTTCGCTTGTTTCTAATTTTGGTTTGTGCCATGGAATGTAACAAGGTGACTGTCATGCTTTTTGAAGATGTAATTAGAGCACAAATGCTAGTTTGTGTGGGATGAACATGCGTTCCAGCTTGTTGAGGTTCAGGGAGTCATTCCGTTCCTGTGCCACAGGGTACAGGGGTGGGCGATATGACCAAAATCTTATATCACGATTCGCTTTAAATACGTTTTTTATGATATAATTTGTGATACCATTGAAATTTCATAATTGTTATTTACATGTTTAATATAATTTTAAAAAACGAATAAAGCCTAAAAAACTCAAGTAAACTGTGATAAAGAAAGAGCAAAGGAAACAAACAATAGAACAAAGACACAAATGAAATAGACCTGAAAAACTCCACGCACTAGAAATACTACATAAAACAATATACAAAACAATGCAAAGTCTTTACTGTTTAAATTAGCCTAAATTTATATTATTCTTATTAAAATTACAAAAGTGATTCAGTCAAAAGCAGTGAGAGATTTTCCAGTCACTTGATTTGTTGATTAGCATTAATAATGACAGCAGGTAAATGTGGACGCTGTCACTTTAAGACCGACTGCACGGATCCAGTATACTTGTTAAGCACAATTAGGCGACAAAAAGCACTCTGTATAGTATTTCTAAAAATGTACACTACCGTTCAAAAGTTACAGAGTTTAATGATTTTGAAAGATGTAATTTCTGTCAAGACTGCGTTTATTTGAACAAAAATAAAAAATAAAGTTTGAAATATTATTACAATTTTAAAGAACTGTTTTCTATTTGATATATTTAAACATGTAATCTAAATGTAGAGCATCAATACTCCAGTCTTCAGTGTCATATGATCCTTCATAAATCATTCTGATATGCTGATTTGGTGCTCAATTATTATTCATTATTATTATAATTATTATCAGAAAATAATAATGGTTCTTATTATTAACATAACTGTTGGAAACCGGTTTTGCTGCTTAATACTTGTGGATACCATGGTGCATAATAGTATACTTTATTCTTTGAATATATGATCAATCAATACTATGCAAGTATCTATGTGAGCTTTAACAGTGAGAGCCAACCAATTATCTACCACGTATTTAGATCTGTGTGTTTCTAATTCAACCTCATCTGCAACTATTTCCGAATGTCTGGGTGGACGTGAGTAACGGCAGGGCCGGTGGGATGCCTCGGGTGGTTTGGCCTTGTTTTAGACAGACCAGCAGAGAGGTAATTTGCTCTGCTCAGCTTGGTTCAGCCTGACTACCATCACTGCAATCTGAGGATCATGAGTGCACAATATGGAGTGATGCAGAAAATCATATCAAATAGTGTAGCCTCTCATATTTCTTTCATCACATCGTGAGTGAGAACGAGAGACAGAGAAGGACAAAACCACAGACAAACAAGATAGAAATTGTGTGTGTGTGTGTGTGTGTGTGTGTGTGTGTGTGTGTGTGTGTGTGTGTTTGAACAGCAAATGGTCACAGCAAGAAGAAACCACAGTGAGTCCTGACAATGTCAATTGTTTTTTTTACCCAGCCCAGAGAGATGGAAAAGGATTCCAGTTCCCTTAACAGTTGTTCCAATACCTCTTTCAAAGCCCAGAGAGAGCAGAAGCACACAGATAGAGCTCATCTCCCGCGCCTTCAGAGACGGGCTGGATTTTAAAACTGGGGCTCGTACCCAAATTAATACTTTACACGGATATATATATATATATTTTAAACTGGAACAGGATGCTGGCTCGTAATCCAACTGCTATTCTTTCCAGATAGTTATAAGGTTAATGATACATACTGCTAAATCTGTAAACAAGAGATAGGATATTTAATTCTTCTCTCTCTCTCTCTCTCTCTCTCTCTCTCTCTCTCTCTCTCTCTCTCTCTATTGTTTAACCTCCTGGGTGCCACTCTCCATGTACGAGGACATTATATTTGAATGAATCTCTCTGACATCATCATACATGTTACAGTTTTTAATGTCATGTAAAGAGCACATTCAGGGCTTTTCAGAGATACCGTTTGTTTCAAGGTTTTACCAGGACTTCTCCTTGATTTAAAAAAAAAAATCCTGAAACCTGAAAATCGACTGGTGAATAAAAAAAAATCCCATTGTTTTTGCCTATACATGTATATCCAGAGATAGAGTCCCGGTGTCTGCATATGAGGACATAGCAGAACATATGAATGAAATCTCATTTTTCAAAAATAATAAAATAAATATTTCCATTGTTTTCTAATACTCTAAACAATGTAATGACATGGAAAAAATACTAAATTGAAAAGACTTTGTTTTCCTGGGTCTTAGGAGGATAAAGCACTATATAAATAAAGGTGACTTGACTTAATTTTTGTGCAATTTAATATATCCAATTTATAATGAAAATGATTATAAATTACAATGGCAAATATAAAAACTTTAATATTTTTACATTTTTATTTACATTTCATGCATTTTTACAGCACTGATATTATACCACGCAAATATTTATTCTGGTTCTTTTAACCCCCCCTGCAGTGAAAATCAAGTTTTTAATGTTGTTTATATTTCTCTGTGGTGTTTTTAATATGCTTTAAGACAAACCATTTGCAGATTAATAAGTCAGCACCACTACAGTATTTTCTCCTTAAAACTGCAGTGAACACACGGAACACACAGTTTGAAATCACACATTCTCTACATCACAAACATTCAGGTATACATCTAGCAACATAGCGGGTGAATTATGTATATGATGTATATTATGATGTTATGATGAGCTATATGCCTTTCTCCACTGATGTTCTGAGTTGTTCAAAGGATGCTGAGACTGAGATGGTGAATGGGAACATGATTTGTGTAACATTAGCAACACATTATTAGCTGGTTTATAATGTAATCAAACCAAAGGATAATCATATTAATTACCATTATGTGTCAGATGTTGACGTTGTCATAAAACGCATCACGATTCTGATACATCGACGTGTAGACGAACCTCTAATGTTCTGGTTCAAACGAATAAGGCTGAATAAAACCAATATTTCCACTTGTCATTCTGCAGCGTTTACTACAGTAACTTGAGTAAAGTTGAGCGAGTGGATCTCTGAGCTGGTGTGAGTGAGTGGAGGCGGGCTCATTTGCATATTCATGGTTCTGCGTAGACTAAATGAAGCAAGGCTGTGGAGTTACATACAAGCTATTTTAAAGCATGAAGAAATCATTTTCACAGGAACAAAACTTTAAATATATTTTGATGATCAAAGATGAGTTTTAAGTGATACAATTACTGACTACAGGTGAACATCTCTGTATTCTTCTTTGTGAAATGAGTGACAGCGATTTATTACAGGGTGCAGTTTGCTGTCAGGTCAAATATAATAACCTCTGCCCTATATTAGTATATAATAGCAGTTTTTATACATTTCTTTTATACATCACAAAATAAACAGTGCTTAATGTGCCACGTGAACCGTACAAAAGATCCTACTTAACACTCTATGCTAGCATTAGGATCCTTCAGAGATTTATGCAAACATGTAAATGTAGGATTTTTACTAAGTTCATCGATCTGTTTGATTTCAAAAGATGAAATTTGATCTCTTCAAGCACTGAAGTGCACTGAAGTGTCTCTTGTTTTGTGCTAAACTTTTGATTAAAAGTACTTTGTTAGTCAGTGGATTAAATAGGTTTTGATGAAAGCGTATCGTGGGAAAGTGGTCTGAGAAGTTTGTTCACCTCTCGAACCATGCAGCCAAGAGGCTGAGAGATCTCCATAGTAACGCAAACCCTTACCATGTGATGTTGAGATGTGTGGATAAAGGGAGAAAGCTAATGCCTTGTGGCACAAGTTAGTCTGTGAACTAAAACTCCCGTTTTAGAACCTCTTGTTCCTTTAAACCTTGAAGAGTTTCTTCACCATTTTATTTCAGCGCTGTGAAGTTGTTAATTTCAGTGCATTTAAAATCTCCTAATGAAATAATTGATTAGCACTTTGTGCACTTAAAGACTTCAAAATGAATGAAAATAACTCAATCACTCTTAGTATCCACTTATGGGAGCGAAAGAGGAATGAGTCAGCTCATAAAATCTAAAAATGAAAGCGGGAGAGCGAGCATGCAGACCCTCAAGACCCTTGAGAGCAAAATTTTGTGCTCTGTACATCCAGCATTGTACTTGAGAAAACATGAAAACAATCAAGTTGTTCTGTCTGTCTGTGTTGACAGTGTATTCAACCCCCTGCTCACATGCTATGCTGCAATAACTGTGTGTGTGTGTGTGTGTGTGTGTGTGTGTGTGTGTGTGTGTGTGTGTGTGTGTGTGTGTGTGTGTGTGTGTGTGTGTGTGTGTGTGTGTGTGTGTGTGTGTGTGTGTGTGTGTGTGTGTGTGTGTCTGTGTGTGTGTGTGTGGACTGGTAATCCCCTACGGTATGGGGACAAAATGTCCCCACAAAGATGGCAATATCCAAATTTTTGTCCTTGTGGGGACATTTTTTGGTCCCCATGAGGAAAACATCTTATAAATCACACTAAGTGATGTTTTTGAAAAAGTAAAAATGCAGCATGTCTCCTGTGATGGGTAGGTTTAGGGGCAGGGGCAGTGTAGGGGGATAGAAAATACGGTTTGTACAGTATAAAATGCATTACGCCTATGGAATGTCCCCATAAAACATGGAAACACAACATGTGTGTGTGTGTGTGTGTGTGTGTGTGTGTGTGTGTGTGTGTGTTTGGGACAAAAATCAATACATCCTTACCGTCCAGGTAGCTGCAATGTTCTGTCTTGACTGAACTCTAACTCCCTGACAGTAATGTTATTTGGAGGTAATCCAGTGTTATATATTATAGCTTTTTTTCCTCTATAGACCTTCGATGCCAAATCAATCCCTTTCTTCCAAGTAAATTAATAATGAATGCCCTCTCTTGTTCATGTCACAAGGTAGCCAGAGGGGGCTGCAGAAAGATTTATTTTCAAAACCGCACTTGGTTTGATACCCGATATATTTTTGCCCTCCACAAGTACAGTAGGATATGTTTGATGCATTGCTAGCTACACAGAGTTGGATGCGTGACTCCAATGCGACATGCACTGAGAATGAATACCCAAAGTAATTCTAAACTAACTAAAAAAAGCATTTAACAACAACATGATGACATTGCATTAAAAATTAACTCCTTGTAATCTGCACTAGGATGAGAATAGTCGAACACCCCCCCAAAAAATAAATATTTCCCCAGAGCGCATGCATTTCGGTGTCGAGGCGAAAAATGGACCGCGCTTGTTTATTCCGCATGCTTAATTTTCCCCGCCCTTGGATGCTTTTCATTGCACTGAAAGGGTAGACACTTTATTTGGATTAAAATGGTTTGCTGTCTGCTCTTCTCTGATAAGGGAATATAAGGCGGAGTTATTTATTAATTTATGTATTTGTTGTATTGTGCTGATTCAGTGTGGCGCTATGAACATGCAGCTCAGACATGCTCTAGCGGCCGGAGATGCTGCGCTACAGGTTTCCAGAAGATTCTGGCTGCTCAAGGTTAAGACTGATTGGATTGGATTCAGCCTCAGTGTCTTTCCAAGAGGCTGTTATTATAATGCACAGCATTTTATGGTGATGCTGTAAATAATAATTTAATATGATAGCTGAACCAACACTGTGCAGTCTCTCCAGTGCACATGTACTTAAAGGGATAGTTTACCTCAAAATTAAAATGTCTATATTCTAACGCTGTGTTACTCCGCGACACAAGCAAATATAACCCATTATAATCAGTGATGCTGTCTACACTTAGATGCGGCGTTGCGCAACATGACAACTAATTTCCGTTCTATTTATGACATACTCCAAGCGCTTATGCTATTTCTGACATGAGAAACAAATAGATTTGCCATGGTCACTTTCAGGGGCGGTCTGGCCATCTACAGCACCGGGAGTTTTCCCGGTGGGCCGCTGGACAATGTGGGCCGGCCCGTTGCTGCGTAAAAATATATATAAAGAATGAATTATAGTAAATGTACGTAGCCTTCCACCAGTCCAGACGAATGAAACCACTTGAGGCAAAAGCTCTAATCTATTTACTGTGCTCAGTCAGTGCAGTGCGGTCTAAAAGCGCTCCTCAATTTCAAAATGTTCGAGATATCCAATCAAGTCAGAGGAAGCGGGATTTACCATTCACAGAAATCGAGCAGCAGCGCCACTTTTAAATGGTTGAAGAATGCAAGCCAAAGTAAGATAAGCAGCTGAACACGACCAGACAATACAGCAATATTTGCCAACCGATTAGAAATGTTAAACGACAGACATTAATTTCCAGTAAACTACTGCTCACCTTTTTGAATTCCTCCGATTTTAATGGCATTTACATTAATCGCCACACGATGGATGGATAAAGAAGCAGTAATGTAGCCATTTTCAGCGTCAGATAAGAGTGAATGTTATAACTGTTTCCAGGCATTTGAGAATGATTCATAAAGCTCAAAATATCATTCTCAAACTTACACTAAAACATGGTAAAACTGGCAACTTTCATATTCAAGTAGCCTATTTCCCATGTTAGGAAATTATCATAGCTACTAAAATAAAAATATAATTTGCAAATTTTATCAAATTTGTCATTAATTTACACACAGGCGCAGGGGTGCCGCTAAGGGGGGGAAAGTTAGGACGATTCTAAGGGCCCATGCACTTTTGGGGGCCCCCAGAGATTGGTTTTATTAGTAGTAACAGTACTAGCAGTAATGTAATATAAATTATAAATGTATAATCTACCAGAGTAACAAATAAAAGAAAATTATGTCTTATTTCTGCATTTCTGGCAAAATTACCCCTCTAAATGGTACGATAAGGGGGCCCAACTTCATATTCTTTCATAGGGCCCAAAATTGCTAGCAGCGCCCCTGCACAGGCGATCAAAGGTTTGAAATAAGTTACTTTTTGTAATGTTTTTGAAAGATGGCAGTTGAATGTATTTGATGATAAATACAGTAAGAAACACAAATATGCTATGCTTTTGTTTTCTTTGTGAATATATAATAAGCTGTAATTTACGCTGTGCTCAAAGCTGAATTTTCAGCATCATTACTCCAGTCCTAGTCACGTGCTCCTTCAGAAATCATTGTAAAATGCTGTATTTTTCATAAACATAAACATTTTTACACTCTTTTCCACAATTGGAGCTCTCTTCCATATAACGACAGGAGGTGTCAAGGTCCTAAAAAGGACAAATACTATAACCACCAGAAAGGCAAAACAGTCCAAATTCTGCACACCATTCTAAGTCTTCTACCATACCAGAGCATGCTGTTGAATGGACTGATTTCATGGTAGGTATTGGACTTTAGTGATATTAAACTTCCCTGTATGGAAAAGAAATGTGAAATAATGTAAAAAAAAATCTAAATTATTTAATATTTTCCATGTGCACCAGGATAGACAAATTATAACGTAAATAAGTCATTCATTGTTAATGATAAGCACTTCAAAAAAAAACAAAAAAACATATGATTACATATATATATTTCTGTAAAAATATAGCATTTATATTTGTATGTTAGTAAGTGGTGTTAAAAATGTCTCTGTGCATAATGAGCTAGTGGGTTTATGGTGAGGTGTGTTGCGGATTATAGGGTTGGTACCGTTCACATTTTAACTGGTTTCCTCAATAACTGTAAAGAAACTGTTTTTCTGGTTATCAAATGAAGACACAAAACATTAATTTAATTTATCTTTTAATTTAATTAAACAAACAAAGTGCTGCACAACTGAGCTTTATAATGTTAAAATTAAAACATAGAAGAACAATTGTGATTGATTAAATAAAAAATAAAAAAATCATAATATTTATTATTATTACATTAGTGTCAGTATTATTATTACACTGAGATGTATCCGAATTCTACTGTTTAACAGTAATATATTTGTCAAGTTCAACCGAACTTTTATTTTGACGGGTTGCCTTGAAGACATTTGAGTGTCTGTGTGTTTATGATATGGCGGTAGTTTTTCTCAAATAAAATCGTAAAATGCTCATGAAGTGTCTCTCAGAGCGGCTCTGGAGATGAAGATGAAGCGGCTTCATGCGTTCACGTCCTCATATGAGATGGAAACACGAGACCGTCACGCGCTGCGGCTATTCAGTGTGTGTGTGTGTGTGTTTGTGAGAGAGGTAAATTAAACCGCGTGTCTGCGCCATTCATTGACACAGAGACACACAGGATATGCAGAGCTTTTTGCTGTTTAATATTCACAGACACTACTCTATATTATCACTATATGCGTTCTCGGGTAACGTTACTGGAATGTGGCACCGATTGATTTAATGTGAATCGGTAGTACCGACGTAATTCGGTTGGTGTTCGTGGGTATTGACAGGATGATGTTGGTGCGTATTGGCAAACATTGTCGATTTCGATCTTGATTCCAAGAAGTCGTCGCTGCAGCCTGAAGCACGATGACGTATACTGGATCAGATCCAACACGTACTGGACGCGCATGCGCGGTGGTTTCATTCCCATTTTGATGACGTCACATGCGCACGCGAAGTAGAGAGCTTTGTGAATAAATACTCAAACCGCTCGCGCAAAAACAATTATTAATAGCATGCTCACGAAATCAGGACACACGTTTTGCATTTTCCCTTGAATGTGTACTGGTTGTACCTTGAGGATTAAAATTACAGACAAATAGGCTACTTGACTCATTTTTGCTTCCACTCAACAGCAAGTATGACCAGAATATGTTACAAGTTTTGCATGTATGTACAGGATAACTTCAGCATCACGATGACTTTTCATCAATAATTACGTATTACTATCAGTACTACTACTACACAGGTTAGAACATCATCTATATGCAATATTGACATACATGTCACTTAAGACCAGCGCATACGCATTATAACTAGACTCGCACTCGCATTATAACTAAACGCACTAGCCATACCGAAACCACCATCCAGTACGTATTGGATCTGATCCAGCTACGTCATCGTGCTACAGGCTGCAGCGAGGGGTGTCTCCTTGATTCAGTATCAGTTCATTTGTATATAGCGTAGGGCCTACTGTACGTTTTTTTTTTAGCAATTTTAAACTTTTCTTAGGTTAAATAGTAGGCTATTTGTTTCCTTACATTACTATTCATTTGTGTGTGCTTGTACGATTATCATTAAAAATATAAGGATGTAAGTTATTAACTTTCTTAAATTTCAAATTTTTCGTGTGAACTAGAAACACAAGTTCTAGTGTTTGATCATGTCAAAATATTTATTCAAGTGCAAAACCTTAAAACAAGTAAGCAGTAATGACATGCATATTTGTTAAAGAGCCATACAGGCACCTAGTGGGTAAACCATGGCATTAGAAATTGAAAAATATTATTTTTCCTGCCACAAAATGACTCGAATTTGTCTCTTTGCATTGGAATTTTAAACTGATTGTTATATAAATTATACAAATATTATTTTAAGTGGTCATTAATGGACCATAATTATTGCACAAATAGTATTTAGTACCAAAAGATCTCAAAAAAATTATTTAATTAAAATTTATTAAGTTCAGGTGTATAGTCAAATTTGACAAAGAGTTACACTTTATTTTTTATTAGGGTTTGGTTTAGGGTTAGTTGAATGCAATTATGCCTAATTTATAGTTACAGTAGTACTATAGTAAATGCATGTAACGTTTAACAAGAACACATTAAAATTAAGGGTTAAATGGCTTCAGAAAACTTGTAATATAAAGCTTGTGTGTACTTTTTTAACCTTGACAGCCTTAGTACTCTACTTGGGTTCCATTATATTGACAAGAAAAATCTGGATTATTAACAAAAATCCACCTATTGTGTTCCACACTGTGCAAAGAAAGTCATGCCGGTTTGATTTTGAGTAAATATTAATGGCAGATTTTTCATCTTTGGATGACCAGTTCCTTTAAACATACAGTCTTGCATAAGTGCAGTCATCTGTGTGTGTGTGTGTGTGTGTGTGAATGCAAGCACACCAGCCGTGTGCATCGAAAGGCTATTTGAACAGCAACGTTCTTGTTTCCTGTATTATTTACCATATCATCCATGTCTACATGACGAATGTGCAAGAGCTTTGCTCTTTGATCCCATAAACTGTGTTTCATCTGAGGTTTCGTTCAATTACCGGTGCAACAGCTGCTTTTGCTTTGCATTTTTTTCTATTATTCCAGCCAACTTTCAATGCCCTTGAGTGTGCTTTGTTACCCTGTTTGGCAACCGTGTGCTTTACATGCCAGCCGACGCGTCTCCTTCTATTATGGGTGGCTCTGACTTCCTTCTCTTCCATCCACCTAGGGAGACTTTTATTGAACTAGGATTTTTTTTTTTTACTTTTTGAAGCCACAGATCTCCAAATATATTTCCTAAAAAAGGCAGCTTAATATTATTGAGTATTATTTTCCACCCCCTTCCGAAACAGATGCATTGTAAAATATTTTTTAGAGCTACATATTTCCTAGTAGCCTATATAGCTGTTCAGACTGATTTTTTTTTTCTCATTTTGTGAAGTGGCATTACAAGGTAATAAAAAAAAAAGAAAGAAAATAAATGCATCGAAGAAAAACGGGCAAGGCTGAGGCATGCAGCAAAACAAAGGAAGCGGGCCCTTGAAATTCTGGTAGCTAAACGTCAGAAGAAATAGGGTTTAACTTACGAGCTGGTGTACAAGGTATCCCATATTGATACATTTGTAACCAGTGGGATCTTCAGTTTTCAGTTTTGAGTGTTAATATAGAATTTTATCTGGTTGTTGTCTTCTTGTTTAGGTTTTATTTATTCAGCTCCCACATCATGAGGCACAACTTTTTTAACATCTTACCTGTTAGATTTAGTGCAAAGAGACTTAATAGTGTCTATAAATGAGCATGAAAAGTAAATATATATATAAAGGTATCCTGACCTCTGAGAATGTTTGCTCTATCCATGCAATGTTCTCACCTTTTTTACCCCTCACCTGATTACATCCCTGAATTTAGAGTCGGCCCACCCTTTGGGAACTCTTCTGGGAAGGCTCTCCACAAGGTTTAGGAGTGTGTTTATGGGAATTATTGACCATTCTTCTAGAAGCGCATTTGTGAGGTCAGGCACTGATGTTGGACGAGAAGGCCTGGCTCGCAGTCTCCGCTCTAATTCATCCCAAAGGTGTTCTCTCGGGATGAGGTCAGGACTCTGTGCAGGACAGTCAAGTTCCTCCACACCAAACTCCCTCATCCATGTGTTTATGGACCAAAGCTTTGTGCACTGGAGCACAGTCATGTTGGAACAGGAAGAGGCCATCCCCAAACAAGTTGGAGCATGAAATTGTCCAAAATGTCTTGGTATGCTGAAGCATTAAGAGTTCCTTTCACTGGAACTAAAGGCCCAAGCCCAACCCCTGAAAACCAGTGGCTAGCAACTGTAGCTATTGCCTCTGCAGAAAGCATGCAGTGAGCACATTTTATATGGCCTACCACTTTGTGGCTGAGTTTCTGTTGTGCCCAATTGCTTCCACTTTGTTATAATCCCACTAACAGTTGAGCGTGGAATATTTAGTAGTGAGGAAATTTCAGGAATGGACTTCTTGCACAGGTGGCAACCTATCACGGTCCCACGCTTGAGTTCACTGAGCTCCTGAGAGCGACGTCTGCATGCCTAGTCTGCATGCCTAGTGTGTGTGTATATATATATGTATATATTTTTGTATTATTATTATTATTTTTTTTATATGCAAATAATTGTGATTAATCTCATGTTTGACTTTTTTTTTGTTGCCATTTTGGTTAGTGCTGCAGAAATTTCAGCTTTATAGAGAAGTGCAAGGGGAAGACCGTTTGGAGAGGGGCGACTTTAATATTTCTGTGTAGGATGCCCTGCAGTGTATTATGAACCTGTCCACAGGGAAAAGGCTTGATCTTTCTACTGATCTCCAGCGTTCTCATTTAGTCTATTATAAGGCGAGGTAGAGGCCAGTGCCGCAGTAACCCACTCTGGTGAAAACGAACGCCTTTGCTTGTACCCCAGTACTTCTGCCCGCCTGCCTAGGGAGAGAAAAGACACAAAGAAGCACGTTTACCTCATCTGTCCCTGGTGCTTTGGATGTTGCCCTCTAGAAGCTAAAGTAGTTCAGTGCTGCGCCTCTCACAGAATCGACTAAAAAGAGCGTGCGAGCATTATGACCATAATGGGCTTTAATGAGCATCAAACGCCTATTATTCGAATGTGTGCCAAAGATTTTTTTGGGCTGTGATGCTACCAGAGATAAAACAAAGATTGCTTGAAAATTGTCCCTGCGTTTTATTGAATGGTTAATCAGGCAAGTAATCAATTAAGCGCATGATTGCTTTTGATTTTAATAGCCTTACAGTATATGAAGGGGCCCTTTTTTGGCCTCTCCTGCTAACTGTTAGGCATAGCTGTAATTAGACACAGCATGTCCTCATTTAAGGAAGGTCTGTAAGTAATTAGCCTCTAATTCCATTGTACCCGTAATAAGGAGAGTTGGCATTGTCTTTAAGTCGAAAGCACTAAGAGGCTGTTCCCCCCAGCCAGTTTTGCTTTAAATATTATCTGGGGGTCACTGAATTTAATAAACCCAATCTTCAGGAGGCTTTGGGGTTTTGATCGATGTCTAACCGTGTTGTTCTTTCTTGCTTAATATCTAGGGAATACATTTGCACTCGCTTCCGAAACAGATGCAGTCTTCCGACATACAGTACCGGGGGGACTATTTGAATGAATGCTAATGAATATTTGAATTTATCTTAACTGATGAATCCCAGTGTTTTAGTAACAAAGGCATGCACCGGTAATAATTCAGAGGGGAACTTTGCTCGTAGCACACATGCTAATGCTAAAGGTTAAGTATTCTCTTTGGTTCTCTCTCTTCTCTTGTAGTTGCTCACAAGGGGACTTGGTGACACACACAGCATGGCTGAACAGATCCAGTATACTGTACGCCGGAGAGGATAAGTGGTCTGTGGACCCCCGGGTGAGTTTGGTTACTCTGAACCAGGATGAGTTCACCATCAAGATTGAGGATGTGGACTTGACAGACGAGGGCCAATACATCTGCGCGGTGCAGACTAGCAGCAGACCCAGAACCACGTCTGTGCACATCATCGTTCAAGGTGAGTTTTCTGATGTGTCACGGAGGAGAGCACTAAGGGTGAATGCTTTTATATGCTTTTGTAAAGGAGTACTTCATCCGAAAATTGAAATACTGTCATCATTTACTCACGCTTGTGTTGTTGTAAAATTTGTATGAGTTTCTATAATCTTTCTGAATGAAAAAATATTGCAGAATATCCAGAGTGCAGTTTTCTATAATGGGGATTCGAACTGTGAAGCATATAATCCCCATGAATCATTATCAAGCTCTCATTACGCACTGTTTCATATTTCTGCAGACTCCTATTTAAGAGTAGGGAAGCCCCACCCATAACTGTTGATGATCTGCTCTTTTAGCACAGACACACCCCTGAGTGAGAAGCACAGAGATGCCATTTCTGTTTACTCGCTGTATCAGCGCTAGAGTATTACAGTGTCTGCTGCCAAAAAAGTTGTTTCTTAAGGATGGGTCAATACCAAAGCTTCATGCTCTAACTTCATATCCAGAACGAGTAAGGATGGCCCTTCATATTTTGTGAATGTGCAAATTTCCTTTCTGAAGGAGCTTTCTGTATTCCCAGAGACTAGAGCTATGTTGTTAGGTTTATCCCGAAAACGGTTACAGTCTGCGTAAGTAATAAACGCATGTTTATTATGCATTGTATAGTCGGATGACGGATGTTACATAAATGTATCCACTATCCATTAGGAAACGTCCAGGTTGCAGTCTAAAATTTTCATCCTCTTCCTAAATTTCTCCATCAGTGTCTGACAAACATGTAAGGCTGCACTCCTGGTTCTTTCTGACACTTTGGCTGAGTGAGATTCAGCTGTTTTGTTTTTGACGGAGTATCCAAAACTCGTGTAAAGGATCTGTGAATGATCCGTAATAATAAATGATGGGGTATGGGGTATTTTGAGCTGAAACATCACAGACACATTCTAGGGACAACAGAGATTTATATTACATCTTGTTAAAAGAGGCATAATTTGTCCACTTTAAAAAGAAATTTACTAACTTTAGTGACGGTGCGACACCGCCTCGATTGTGAATTCCTGTGTCAACTGTGTATGTGCAAAAGTGCAGATGCGATGAGCAGATGTGAAGCCATTTGTGCATTTTGTGAGGAAAAGAGAGCAAGCACGGGGTGATTCACTCACGCTGTTTGTGAAATTATTACTCACAGAAAGTTTTCAAATTACTTTGTAAGTTATTTAATAAGAAATATGAATTCTACTCGCACCTTCATCATTATAATTATTTTACCCGCGGCAGGCAGAGATTGAGACTGCATGTCATGCCGTTCCTCTCACGGCAGGCGCGCGTCTTTGTGTCGTCAGCATGAGACCGGTTTATAAGATCGGCCTTTGTAGAGACCGCTTCCTAAAGCGATAGTCCGTCGATAGTGATCGGTAGTCGATCAAACGATGCACCACTAGACACATTAGCAAAACATCGCAAGCAAAAACATCCACTGACTTTTGTAAATTGTGTAGTCCAAATTTTCAAACCAAGCTGATTTCTGTTGGTCCACACGTTGAACTCGTGAAACCAACTGGAACCCGTTAAAATCTTTGTGTGGAAATTGTTCCTTCTCACAACATTCCAGGTCACGTGGATGCCTATTGAAATGACTGGAATTCAGCCGACCAGTGGTAAATGTGGCCGACCCTTAATGCTCTGGATATTCTGCAATATTTATTTTGTATTTCATGTAAGACAAAGTCATACAAGTTTCAGAATGACCATGACGGTGAGCAAATGATGACATACATTTTATTGTTAGGTGAATTATCCCTTTAGTATGCTTGTGCATGAATGTGTGCATGGTCCGTGTTTAGGTGTAGTATCATTTTTAAAAGGCCATTTTTCAGTATCGGTTAGAAACACCTTGAACTCCAGTTACGATATTGGGTATTTTAATGAAGTGGATAATTATGTAATTAATGCTGATTGTGTAAAACCTTGGGGTGCATTTTTTGCTCCTGATTTGCGGGTCCAGTATTAATATGATTGATGGCAGTGTCATTCCTGTGCAGTGATGCAGTAAGTCATAACAGTGCCGACTGGAGGTACTGTACACTGGCTAGAGATTTAGAGCACAGCAGCTCACCACTGCAGAATTCTGGCTTTCAATGCAAAACACATTGAGTAATACTGTGGGAATTTGTGATAATCTTTTATGGTAGTTTATTGTTCATTCCAGCAATATTTCTCCATTGAATGACTGATGAGGCCAACAAAAGATTTGGCGTGATGGTGGCTCCTCCTGACCAACATGGTGCATGAAAATAATTTAAAATAATTTATTTAATCATTCTACATGACAAATTGAGCTTTTGACTATCTTTACACATCAAACTATCAACCTACCTATCAAATATTTTTCAACATTTAGTTTGAATACGAAAAAAAGCTGTTAATTCTTCTTAACCAGAGGTGGACCGTTGTGAAGTATTTTTTTACTCTACTCAAGTACATTTGTCAAGTGTCTGTACTTCAGTACTATCAGTGTTTTTCTTTGGAAAACTTGGACCCACTTTATATTAGGTGGCCTTAACTACTATGTACTAACATGTTAATTAATAATTTGATACAATGCACTTATTGTGTACATATGTTTTTACATTGTACTTACATTTTTAAAAATACCTGCATGTAATTACATCTGTACTTAATTTCTTAGTTACATTCATAATTACACTGTTGACACTTCCCTTACACCTAACCATACCCTTAAACTTACCCACACCACCACACCTGTACCTAACTTTACCCTTAAACTGACCCATCCCACCACACCTGTCCCTAACCTTACCCTTAAACTTACCCACACCACCACACCTGCGCCTAACTTTACCCTTAAACTTACCCACACACCACACCTGCGCCTAACCATACCCTTAAACTTACCCACACCACCACACCTGTCTCTAACTTTACCCTTAAACTTACCCACACCACCACACCTGTCCCTAACTTTACCCTTAAACTTACCCACACCACACCACCACACCTGCGCCTAACTTTACCCTTAAACTTACCCACACCACCACACATGTCTCTAACTTTACCCTTAAACTTACCCACACCACCACACCTGTCTCTAACTTTACCCTTAAACTTACCCACACCACCACACCTGTCTTTAACCCTTAAACCTACCCACACCACCACACCTGTCCCTAACTTTACCCTTAAACTTACCCACACCACCACAGCTGTCTCTAACCCTTAAACTTACCCACACCACCACACCTGTCCCTAACTTTACCCTTAAACCTAACCACACCTGTCCCTAACTTTACCCTTAAACTTACCCACACCACCACAGCTGTCTCTAACCCTTAAACTTACCCACACCACCACACCTGTCCCTAACTTTACCCTTAAACTTACCCACACCACCACACCTGTCCCTAACTTTACCCTTAAACTTACCCATACCACCACACCTGTCCCTAACTTTACCCTTAAACTTACCCACACCACCACACCTGTCCCTAACTTTACCCTTAAACTTACCCACACCACCACACCTGTCCCTAACTTTACCCTTAAACTTACCCATACCACCACACCTGTCCCTAACTTTACCCTTAAACTTACCCACTCCACCACACCTGTCCCTAACTTTACCCTTAAACTTACCCACACCACCACACCTGTCCCTAACTTTACCCTTAAACTTACCCACACCACCACACCTGTCCCTAACTTTACCCTTAAACTTACCCACACCACCACACCTGTCAATGAATACATTTTACTTTTTGTTTTTGTTTTTGTTTTTTTGATGTAAGTACATAGTAGTTAAGGCCACCTAATATAAAGTGGGGCCTGCTTTTTTAATACTTGTGCATTAAAAATGTAGTATTTCTTTCTTGTATTCAAGTAAAACTTTGAATTACCTATACTTGAGGTAACGTAAGAAAACACTAGATTTTTTATGCAATTAAGTATTAAATAATATTCTATTTGAAACAGTGTAGTAAAAAGTACAATATTATGCTTTGGAATGTTGTGAAGTAAAAGTTTTCCAAAGAAAAATCACTGATAAAGTACAGATACTTGAAAAATTTACTTGAGTAGAGTAAAAATACTTCACTACTGTCCACTTCTGTTCTTAACACATGAAACATAAATCATACTTGTTTTATGCACGAATACATTACATTAAACACTTCTCTTCAATAAATGAATAAATTGAATTATCAATGAAATTCTCACTGAAGAAATGCATTACTGCTGTTCCATTATGTTACAGAATCTGCATATGACAACATATTTTCAAAATTTCCTGCAAACTGATGTTACACTCTAAAAAAATGCTGAAGAAAAACAACCCAAGTTGGGTTAAAAATGGACTAACCCAGCAATTGGGTTGTTTTAAGCCTGCGGTTGGGTTAAATGTTTGCTTAAGACAACCCAATCGCTAGGTTAAGACAACCCAATCGCTGGGTTTTTGTCCTGAAAGGAAAGTAAGTGGAGGGAAAGTACCATAGACCAATGAGAAGCAAATAACCCAGAATAGGTTCATGGAGGTCCAGTTATTAACTTGTGGCTAATGGTTCAGACCTGGATTTGTGTTAGTTTATAAGCTGTGGTTGAATCTTTGTTTGTTGTAATTAGCCTCACTGACACATGGTTCTGAGAGTCTTTGATCTATAAAGGAAGAACTGCATGTTGGGTTAGATGATTTCATACTTGCGTCAGAGGAGAAGATTGCTCAAGACATCA
>CM040922.1:4294380-4496880 GCA_023029165.1 Gobiocypris rarus | reverse complement strand
ATAAATTAAATGTGCACTGTTTTCATGAACATGATTCACAATTATTTATATTCACGATTGTATAGGCTAGTATTATTTGTACACCCTTTACATTTTTATTTCAATGTTGTAATTTAATGTATTAATGGATGTTTATTAATGGTCAAGATCAAATTATCTGCATCTCTTGCGCTACATCAAGCCACTCCCATAATATGTCATCACTCAAATGAATGCACGGCTCAGAATAACTGTACAGCATTTGTGTAAGACTCCAATAATATAAAAAAATTATTCCATCACAAATAAATCTCTCAATCAAGTGACTGTCTATAGTATTATACGCACCTTTTACACAACATAAAATTATTTTCAAATAAACTTTTATATTATTATTATTTAAAATTATTAACTTCTTGTAATAAAGTAGCAGTGGCTGGGACAGATTTGAAGTATCACCTCAAGATGCAATCTAATCCTGTTTACATGAAATAAGCCGCTCCGGAGCAGGTTTAAGCTTACGGACCTGTTGCTATGACAGCAAGTCCAGGATGAGCGTCGAAAAACCAAACAATCCGAGATCATTCCAAATCGTCAACAATCAAATCCAGCTAACTGAGTTAGCGACGTACGAAGAACAGGCCCCAGGACTCGTTTACTTTAATAGTAGACATTTTTTAATTTGCCTAAAACATATGGAGCTATTGCTATATGTTTTGTCTCCCGCTTCTTGACTCTCGCACTGCCTGAGCTGACGCTGACAAGCGGTTATCAATGCCGTAGTTTAGGGTGGCACAGGTTTGCATTCATTTACACTGAATCAAAACCGTTTCAGTGTCACCTTTGATCCTAGGGGCTGAGGTGGCTCAGACCCAGCGTATTTTAAGTCTGCTTTTATGCTGCATTGCGACTTTACACAGAATTTTGAGCAGATTTAACTCGACTGTGTAAAGATGCCCATGGATAAGCACAAAAATCTATTCTTTGCTGCTTATCTGAACAATCTCTGGCAGTTGTTCCAATGATAGCACATTCTAAGTCAGGACAACTTGAATTTTTATGTTCAGACAAGACTTAAAATAGTTAAGTAAATAACTCTACAAAAGCTGTGCCATCTGTTGCCTTTATTTTTATAAGTTCTTCAAACACATTTTTTTTTACAGTGTGTCTGCCTTCCAGCAAGTTCCCCCAGGCTGTGACTCCCCAAATCCCTACGCGTGTCTAATGTATCTGTGCTCCGAAAGCATCTGTCTGTGAGCGTGCAAAGGCCTTCGGCGTGCCCTGACTACAGTGTCCTTATCCTTAATAACTACAGGCTGTTGGGTGCCTTGGTCATGGCATTTGCACTGCAAACACCTTAAGTTTTTAAAATCACGTCAGGTACTTGAATAGGCCCCCTGCCATTTCTGATGCCTTCTGGGTTAGTGTTGTCAAGTTGGTACTAAAATTTTAAAAGGCGCTTTGAGCGCTTTTAAGTGGAATCGTAAACACCTCTGATTGGCCAGCGCTTCAAAAACATGTTGTAATTATAATTATCCAAAGATGTCAGTCATTCACAGCACTGGGTGTTCACACTGAAGTCTCACAGCAGCCAATCACATCAGTGGGTGTTTATACTGAAGACTCACAGCAGCCAATCACAGCAGTGGGTGTTTATACTGAAGACTCACAGCAGCCAATCACAGCAGTGGGTGCTTATACTGAAGTCTCACAGCAGCCAATCACAACAGTGGGTGTTTACACTGAAGACTCACAGCAGCCAATCACAGCACTGTGCGTTCACACTGAAGTCTCACAGCAGCCAATCACAGCAGTGGGTGTTTACACTGAAGACTCACAGCAGCCAATCACAGCAGTGGGTGCTTATACTGAAGTCTCACAGCAGCCAATCACAACAGTGGGTGTTTACACTGAAGACTCACAGCAGCCAATCACAGCACTGTGCGTTCACACTGAAGTCTCACAGCAGCCAATCACAGCAGTGGGTGTTTACACTGAAGACTCACAGCAGCCAATCACAGCAGTGTGTGTTTGTACTAAAGTCTCACAGCAGCCAATCACAGCAGTGGGTGTTTACACTGAAGACTCACAGCAGCCAATCACAGCAGTGGGTGTTTACACTGAAGACTCACAGCAGCCAATCACAGCGCTGTGCGTTCACACTGAAGTCTCACAGCAGCCAATCACAGCAGTGGGTGTTTACTGAAGACTCACAGCAGCCAATCACTGCAGTGGGTGTTTGTACTGAAGTCTCACAGCAGCCAATCACAGCACTGTGCGTTCACACTGAAGTCTCACAGCAGCCAATCACAGCAGTGGGTGTTTACACTGAAGTCTCACAGCAGCCAATCACAGCAGTGGGTGTTTACACTGAAGACTCAGCAGCCAATCACAGCAGTGGGTGTTTACACTGAAGACTCACAGCAGCCAATCACAGCAGTGGGTGTTTACACTGAAGACTCAGCAGCCAATCACAGCAGTGGGTGTTTACACTGAAGTCTCACAGCAGACACGCCCCTTCAAACAGAGTGTTCAAATCAAAGGCTAAAATCAGGGTAGGAAAAATGCCTTTTTTTTCTAAATTATGAGCATTTTTTAAATGCACCACAGGAAACATTATAAAATAATAAAACACTGCCGTTTATGACCCCTTTAAAAGGGACATATCATACCTATTTTAACAAGATGTAATATAAATCTCTGGTGTCCCCAGAATGTGTCTGTGAAGTTTCATCTCAAAATCCCCCTCAGATAATTTATTATAGCTTGTTTGCCCATATTTGGATGTGAGCAAAAACGTGGCATTTTTGTGTGTCTCCCTTTAAATGCAAATGAGGTGCTGCTCTCCGTCCCCCTTCCAGTGGCTCCTTTACACAAGCTTCGGATAAGCAACATAGCTCTAGTCTCTGTGAATACAGTCCGGTAACTTTAGCCATACAGCATTCTAGAAAGCTCCTTCAGAAAGGAAATTTGCAAACATTCACAAAATATGAACTGCCATCCTTACTCGTTCTGGATATGAAGTTAGAACATGAAGCGTTGGTATTGACCCATCCTTAAGAAACAACATTTTCACAACGCTGGTACTGACCCTCCTTAGTGAATTGTCATGTGTAAAATGATTTGCGCAAATATATAAAATTTTACCGACATTCTTCGGCACATTTCCTTCAAAAATTTAATTTAACCATGTTGTCCTCAGTGGCTCTGACGCTGGGAGTCTATATAGACTCGTATGTTCGTTGGTACAGCCAATAACAGAACAACTGTAATGTTTTTTGTCAGCAGACACTGTAATTCTCTAGCGCTGATGCAGCGAGTAAACAGAAATGGCATCTCTGTGCTTCTCACTCAGGGGTGTGACTGTGCTAAAAGAGCAGATCATGGGCGGGGTTTCAATACTCTTACATATATAGGAATCTGGGGAAATATGTGTTAAGAGCTTGATAATGCTGGTTGTTTACACACACACTGTGGACACACATCTGTGTTCAAACACCTTATACAAGTGTATTTTGCTTAATAGCCTTTAAATAAAGTTGTTTTAACTATGGCTGTTAATTGAATAAATGAATCACATATATCTTCATTTGAAAATGTTCAAATATTCATTGTATGCAGACTCACTGACATCTTGATATGTTTTCAGTGTCTCATGACTGTTGCTCTTTTAAGTTGCTAAGCTTAAAAATAGTTCTGCAATGTAGAGGATTTTCATTTCGTTGTGAGCTCTTTCTGAATGTTTTTCAAAACGAGAAGGCATTCAGTCGGTCTTCTAAAATTCAGCATTCATAGAAACGCTTTGAACAACAGTGGAGAGAGACATCTTTTTCATCATAACATCATAATATACATCATATACAAAATTCACCTGCTATATTGCTAAATATACAGATGTACTCCCCTGCTTCAGAGAGGTCATGGTTAATGATATGCTAAAGCCCCGACCCAGTTGACATGATTGGTTACAAGGTAGTTTGTATTTAACAAAAACTAGTTTTAGACTGCTATTTAAAGGTGCAATGTGTAAGATTTTTGCAGTAAAATATCCAAAAACCACTAGGCCAGTGTTATATATTTTGTTCAGTTTAGTACTTACAACATCCCAAATGTTTCCAACTATTTGTAAATCGAGAGATAATTGCAATTTTAACCAATGAAGCAGGACGTGTGAGGAAGTCGCCTGTCAATGTCATCATATCCGCGTTACGCTTGGTTTCCGCTTTTACTTTTTACTGCCGTAGAAACCATGGCAACGGACTTAACGGTTTAACTTATAGCGGCACACTGTTGTAGTTTCATACAAACATTATGGACTATGGCAAGCAGGAACGATAAATCAAAAGGACCAGTATCGATGTGGTGTTTTCAAGATGGCGAGAGCTTTGCAACAAACTTCGACTTGACAGAAATGTATTAGACAGATGAGCAAATGTATATAAAACGAATCAATGTTATGTAGCTTGACACGTTGAAATATTAGAATATCTTTATGATGCAGTATGATGTAGCTTAGTTACTGCTAGTCTCATACAGCCAACAAACTGACACACAGAATACATTATAACTTTCAACACACTCAAATGCAGTTATGATAGTGTAGCCCAAGTGAAACAGCATTGTGTTCCTCACAATGTAACTTGGTCAAATACACTGACCTGTATGAGTAGTTATTTAGCACTTGCGGGTAGTTTGATAGAATGAAATGTCCTCATTTCTTTATATCCCCCGGGAGTCGTGTGTGGTGCTGATATCTGTCTTATTAGTAAACCTGCTTCATTTACATTTATGCATTTAGCAGACGCTTTTATCCAAAGCGACTTACAACTGAGGAGTACAGGAAGCGATCAGTCATGAAGAGGCGAAGAAACGCAAAAAGTGCCTTAAATACCAAGTTTTGGACATTACTCAGAGTAGCTTAAGCTAGAATAGGGAGGGAATAGAAGAGAAATAGAGTTTTTTTTAATTTTTAAATCTATTTTTTTTTTTATGATAAGATTAAGTGCTCACTAAAGAGATGAGTTTGTAGCTGTCTTTTGAATGATGACAGTGATTCTGCCCTGTGCTTCATACCACAGTCATGTTAAAAACATGAATGCATTCACTCCTCCATAGACATTATTTCCCCATAAACATTATTAGGTCCATCCGTATGACGACAAGTTCCATGATTCCCGCTCATTCACTGCGTCATCAATCTATGCCTTTGGTATTGTTTTGAAGAGGTTAGTGACTCCTAGTGGCGAAAAAATACATAGTGTCTCTTTAATAGCCTTAAATTATACCGTTTATTCATCAGTGTTAGTGATATTCTTACAATTTATGTGTATGTGCTTGTGTGTGTCAACCATTTTTGAGAAATCATTTGCTTAGTTCAAGTTCCAAAAAATGTGGGTTGTAGCATAATGACCATGGGAAAATTTGGGTCCAATGGCCAAATCAGTCGAGAGCCACTGTTATAGAGTGTGTGAATGTGAAATGAGATTTGATCGTGCTCCTGGAACTATCCATGTGTGAATTATGACGTCACACCACAGTGGGAGGTCCCATTAAACATCAAAGATGTTTTCATCTTTATGCTTGTTTCTTTCTCTGTCTCTAGAACCATAACACATTATCATCTGAATGTTATTTACATGAAAACACCTTGATTTCAGCATAAAAATAGTAGATCTGATCTGCATTTCCTGTTTTTCTGCACAGACATTAATTTGTGTTCTCCGGCACATGGTGTCAGCGTGGGAGGGAACTGTGCTATGATCATGTTTGCAGAGGCGAACCGTGTTAACACCAAAACTAATTCATGCTAATCAAAATAGCCGTGCTCCAGAGGTCTCGCTCAGAATACCAGTCAAACCGTCATATTTCCCTCCATGCAGTTGTTGATGTATAATAAGGTCAAGGAGAAACAAAGCCAACTCCTCCTAATCTTCATAAAGCTGGGCTGAGCTGCCGCTGCAATCCACATTTATGAGCGGAAAGACTGCAGTTGCCTCGCGGCTGTTGGCCTCAATGGCGCTCTTAGAATGTCTTCCTGCAGATATAGCATGTCAGACACACTCACCGTAGCATCTTTCTTAGAAAAATCTGTTGGCATCAGCTTCATGTCATTATAGATTGGTTTGTTTCCTGTGTTTACTGGATCAATTGTTTGCTAAATAAGATCATGTTTTCCAAATTCCGTTGAATGAGAATAATGTTTTCCATGTTGGAATGCCTTCTGATGATGCAGAGGCAGCTATACGTATTGTGTTGGCTTTGATTTCCTTGAAAAAGCTCCCTGACCAGCCTGACAACAGTTCAGCCTATGGCGTGGGGTTGGGGGCGGGGCTAACTGTTCGCCTGACCAGTGACACATGAGTGAGAGATATGACCAAAATCTTAAATGGCAATATGAGTAATTTTATTTCACGATAACGTGTATATATAACAAGAGTTAGTTTTGCTTGAAATAATTTTACAATATTGGAATATTTTACACGATTGAAATGTCATGATTTTTGACACCCGGTTTCAATATCATAGCAAGGCCGCAATATTATTTGTAAATAATATTTCCTTTTAAAATATGCACACATTCACTATTCGTATGGCTAATATATCAAAAACACAAAATGGTTCTTGCCTTGTCACATTCAGTTGAATTACATGTAAATTAGAACTTATTTTCAAATCAAAATTAAAAAAATGTCATTAAAAAGTTTAGTTTGTATCACTGGATATTACTGTGCATTTAATGTTAAGCTACTTACATTTTATCACACACTCTTACACAGTTAAAACTAGTGTCACTCATGTTGGAATTCGCACTCGTCTTCTGTGAACGGTAAACCCAGCCTTCTTTCATTTGATTGGCCATCTCAATCATGTTGAGATTGATGAGCACTGTTAGACCGCAGAGGAGACCAACCTAAAAATGACAATAAGTGCTGTCAAATTTAGCGTGTTAATGCATGCGATTTAATGTTAATTCGATTAATAGAACTCACTGTCTGTGAATGTCCTGACTATGACACACATACACGACGCTCAGAAAGACATGCGCCAGTATCATGCACACAGACAGCACCCCAGTATCGAGTTCTTTCGCGCTTGAATGAACAATAACACACAGAATTGTGGAGTATTCTCATAAGAGTCTTAAATGAGTTAAATAATGTCTTAAATGAACTTAAAGAGTTGTGAGGAAATGAGATGCGCGTGATGTTCAACAGCGGCAGATCTTAAAGTGACAGCAGCCTAATAAACCACTGACTGTGATTCTGTCATCAATACTCATCAAAGAACAAAGATAACAGAAAACTGTAGCTTTAATAAGGATTCATCTATATTTCATTTATAATTTATGCAGTTAAGACGGTTTGGTAACTTCTGGTAAAATTAATTTCTGTATATTCCCTAAAAGTTAAGGGAATAGGAAGACCACAGGTAAATTACATTTATTATAATGGTTTATGTGAAGATGTTTTAAGTTCACTTAAAAAAAAAAAAAATATTTTTTTAAATTTTTTTTAAAGCCTAATAAATGTTGAAATTCATAGCTTTCAATTATACTGTAATGTTGAATGTCTATCATTAATGTTTAAAAAAGATACATATACAATCTTAGATTTGGTATTAGATAACTAGTAAAAAATAAAGTCCTGGAAGAAACAGTGATGGAAGAAAAGACAAATTACTGCACTTAAAGTAGGAAGTGTGAAAATCACTCTTTGTACAGAAACGTGTGAACACAGTATTTCCTAAAAGCCATAAAGCTGATATCTAAAACTCTTTCTTAAGGGACTATGTTGCCCATCTGATTTTGTCTTTAATTTGTTTCTGTCAGAAACCTAGAGGACAGGATTATATCCAAACTGTGATGAGGAGAGAGAGTGCTGTGATACTCGGGATATCCCCCAAGCCAAGTGAAGTGCCGGGAGATGTCAAAGCCTCTTTTCGTAAACTTTTTGTAACGAAAAGGAAGTAAATGTGTTGTATTGGAGATGCAGATGAAGTAAATATTCATTCCCTGATTAAAGACTTTGCATAGTAATCAGCGCCTGAAAGAGGTCATCATTTGCATGTCAAATTATCTGACATTTTCACTGGATGCAAACATTGTTCCTGCAGCTGTCTCAAATATTAGGGCCTTGTGTATTCATAATGTAGATGATTATTTTGGTCACAGAGCAGAGCCATTATATCAGCTTTACATAGGAACAGGTCAAAGTCAAACACTGTTTGTACACAACAGAATCCCAATGTGTTATTTCATTTGTATTCACATGCATTGTGATTGGTTTCACTATTGATCGTGCAACTATTGATCCTTGAAGAAAAAGTGCATAAGTGTGTGAAATATTAATGAATGTAAATCAATAGGAAGAGTCATTTTATGAGAATTGCCGAGAAGCAACATTAAACATGCCTGAAATCAAACATAAAGAGATTTCTCCTCAGAATTATTGTTCGAAGCACATTTCACCAGCTTTCGGACACCATGTCTATGTTTAGGGTGCTGTCTTAGTAGGCACATGCCTATTTTGGCAGAATGCAGTGAGGAAAATTGCTAGGTTTTGGAACAGAGCTCTGCCACTGCTGGTCTTTAGGTTCTTGTGACAGAAACAAAACGCAGATTGATTTCCTGTTTCCCAAACTCGCCTTGCTTATCAAACAGACTGGCGACACTGACATGTTTATTGTGCCACAGAAGACAAAAACGATATGCGGTTTTAGTGTAATATGACACGTCTCTATGACAGTATGACAAGAATTGGAGCGGTAGCATACTGGGGGTGCATTTTCAGATGGTGGATGTTCTATCAGCAAACTCCCCTTCCGGAATCACTGGCTCCATATGTGTCCACTGGCATAGAGTTGAGCAGTCGTTTTCAATTCTTTCTCCATGGGAGTTGAGCGACGGGTTAACGTGGGAGATTGGCAGCGGAGCAACCAGTAAGAGCGTCAGAAAGTTGAGAAATGTCCAACTTTATTCAAATGAGAAAAGAAAAATACATGGTGGCAGCCAGTTGCTGTGAAGTGAAGTCAGTCTGTCATAAGTTTCAAAATCCATCAATATTTCTGGAGTATTCAGTGCACACTGTTGCCATATTGAATTCAGATTTTGAAAAATCTATGTAGCTTGGTTTAAAAGTTTTACTCTATACTTTGGGCAAATAGAGGTAAAGTTTGCAATGTAATTCTGCATAAATATAATGACTTTATTGAGCACATATTGAAAGCAATCATTAACCATATTAAAGGCATCCACGCTGCTGTGTGTTTTACAGACACAGCCCCAAAGCTGCAGACCACTAAAGTTTTAAGCAGTATTGAGCGGTTTTCTTCCACACCAGTGGACACTTGTAGTAAGAGATCATCCGGCTGGAACGAGGCTATTTGTTATCCTTTGTGGTGACTCGTAAATATCATTGACTCGCTGGCACCAAACCAGTCAGCGTGTGTGTGTGTGTGTGTGTGTATGTGTATGTGTATGTGTGTATATGTATATGTATATATATATATATATATATATATATATATATATATATATATATATATATATATATATATATATATATATATATATATATATATATATGTATATGTATATGTATATGTATATGTATATATATATATATGTATATATATGTATATATATGTATATATATATATATATATATATATATATATATGTATATATATGTATATATATATATGTATATGTATATATATATGTATATATATATATATATGTATATATATATGTATATATATATGTATATATATATATATATATATATATATATATATATATATATATATATATATATATATATATATATATATACATATATATATACATATATATATATATATATATATATATACATATACATACATACATATACATATACATACATATACATATACATATATATATATATATATATATATATATATATATATATATATATATATATATATATATATATATATATATATATATATATATATATATATGCATGCATAGGCAACCTTCTACAATGTGAGTAAATCTCACTTATGCAAATCTTCAATCTGGGCAACTAAATATCTACCATTAGCCATTGGCTTATAAATTCTTAGATTTTACTAGCCAGTGTGTGTGTTAGAGGCTAAGTTTAGCATAGGTACATTTTCACTCGCTGAACATTCACACTGAGCACTTGTGAGTTTCGCTCTCCGTCAAGCGATCTGTCTATTTCAGTTCAGCTCAATGGATGCGCAGCGTACCTGTGTTTGACGTACCGTAAACGCTAGTGTGAAGGAGCACAACTCGCCGCTGCTTTGTTCTCTGGTTCACTATCTTTGTGGGGACTCTCCATAGACGTAATGTTTTTTATACCGTACAAACTGTACATTCTATCCCCCTACACTGCCCCTAAACCTACCCATCACAGGAGACATTCTGCATTTTAATGCGTGATTTATAAACCTTTTAAAAACTGAGGACCGCTGGTTGGACCCCACAATGTAGTTGATCTCAGGTTTTACTAGCCTCATGGGGACATTTGGTCCCCACAATGTAATTTAAACAAGGACACACGCACACGCACACGCACACGCACGCACACACACACACACACACGCAAAGAGAGAGAGAGACTTATGTACCACACAAAATCAACGTGCTACCTGTGCTACCTAAACAATATTCTTTGTTGTATTTTCCTGTCAAAATGTGCTCATTTGGAATTATTCAGCTTTTAAGAGCAAGCAGAAGATATGCCGGTTTCTCCGGTAGTGGCTGGAACTAATGTGAAAACGACAATCTCATTGGCTGACGCTCATCTATTACGTCCCTGTTTTGATTTCGGCAAATCAGTTCAAGTGAACAGACAACGTGATTTTATATTCAGGAACTCAGCAGCTCGTCAACACTTTGTGCGTGTGAATATTGTTATTAGTAGCAGAATTAGTTGGAGTATTAGTATATTTTAATAATGCTTACTATTATCTATTAATATTATACTTTTACAGAAACACTGATTGACCAACAATATCTAAAGCACCACCATAAGGCCTAAGTTCAGTTCAAATGACAAATATGCATTCATACATGGTTGCTAAGTTTTAGTTCTAATTACTAAACTTCTATCATTAAATAGTGCTTGATTATCATATGATAATATAATGCTTGCTTGATTGAGAGTTAAGAGTGTACATTCAGATATTTAAAAAGCTGTGCCATTTTACAAAGATAAACTGATTTGCTGGAATCATATAATGTATCATTGAGGCAAGTAAACTAAAATGTCCTAGCCAATGGCGATTGTATTGCCAAGGTGTGCGTAGAGGGGTGTTAGGTATAATTGGCGGGTGGGACATGTCCCTACAACTTTGTGCCAGGATCAGTCTTGTCCCTACCAACCTCTTGTGGCACAGATGTACATAATACAAAGGACACATCTCCAGTTGACTAGTAGAGTATTAATTTTGTTTGTTTGTGTTAAGAGGTGGTCTGGCACTGGAATGTGTTGATTATGAAATCATGCCGAAAGCTCGTTGCTGCTGTTTTCATGTCTTCACACAGACGTACACTTCACACATTCATTCCGGGTAAATTCGCAAACAAAATACACACAACTGTGTCCATGCTCTTGGTATACAATCACTGAGCTGGATTAGAACCCAGAACCTCTGGCGTGCCAAACAGAAGTTCTGCCACCAGTCCATTAGGACCCATGAATATCGATCAAAACATAAAGACTCTCGAGACAATATATTGTATTATAGTAGATGTAAGGATGAAACATCCCATTAAACATGAAATCTATGTCGATTAAATTAAACTGTGAAAGGTGAATAACACTGATGTAATGCATCTTTTTATGAATGAAGGCCAGTATCACTGATACTTTTGTCTCTATGAAACATTAATGATAGACGTTCAACATTACTGTATAATGAAAGCTATCAATTTCAACATTTATTAAGCTTTAAAAAAACGGTTTAAGTGAACTTAAAACAATCTTCACATAAACCCATTATAATTAATGTCATATTTACCTGTGGCCTTCACATATAATCAATATACAAAAATTGAATAAAGTTATCAAACACTTTAAAGTCTTAACTACATGAATAATACATAAAAAATAGATGAATCCTTCTTAAAGCTACAGTTTCCTCCTTTATCTTTGTTCTTTGATGATCATTAATGACAGAATCACAGCGGCTGGTTTATTAGGCTGCTGTCACTTTAAGATCTGCTGCTGCCGAACATTACGCGGATCTCACAACAAGAGGAAATGTTCTGTCTTTCTGAGCGTTGTGTGTGTGTCATAGTCAGGACATTCACAGACAGCGCGTACTCTTCTGTCTTTCTGTCTCACATGCGTTAACAGGCTGATTATATAAATTTATGAAGAATGCTTTTATAGGTAATTAAATTCCCCTGAATTGAGTGTAGAATTAAAGCTAGGATAAATGTCATTAAATTCTTTTTTCATCTAAAACAATTAGTGGTGATGATTTTGTGATAAACTTAACCGTATTAATGGTGCTCTCAGTTGCGGCTAATCATCCTAATGAAGTACTCATTAAGGGATTGTAGAAAAACTGCCAGCCGAACTGGTCTGCCAGATTTTTGTCCTTTTGTTCAACAGAACCAAAACCCTAATATCTTAATCTCACATTCGGTTTATTTCGTT
The DNA here is from genome assembly GCA_023029165.1 of Gobiocypris rarus. Taxonomy (NCBI): domain Eukaryota; kingdom Metazoa; phylum Chordata; class Actinopteri; order Cypriniformes; family Gobionidae; genus Gobiocypris; species Gobiocypris rarus. The sequence goes on along the minus strand of CM040922.1, from coordinate 4,484,224 downwards.
TTTTCTATTGTTTGTGCTTTTGTTTTGCTACCGAGTTTATATTCATATTTGATCATCCATATCACACCTTCTGAGGATTCCCACATCTCCGCCATAGAAAGCTAGGGTCAAAACTTAGGAATAGACTGCGATATGCCAAGTTATTTCTATTCAATTGCTCCTCCTGTCAACTGAAGATCTCTTTGAAGCTCAGAAATCCGGCATCAAAAGTAAGAGGATGGTACGACTCTATTAAAATGCAATTTAACATGCTTTACCTCATACAGAGGCTGGAGAATCCAATCTGGTGAGACAGACACACACACACACATCCCCATGTTTCCTGGTGATTGTGTGAGAGCGTGTGCAATATAAAGGGAGAACACTCATTGTAAGCCCTTTATTGGCTTTGAAAATGGCTTTGAGTTGCATTCTGTCCATCCAGATCAGAAATATGGCTCGCAAAGATACACGCTATCGTTCCAAGACACAAGTCATAAACGCAGTGATAGAATCATTCCTCACTCTGACGGTCATTGTCATACAGAGGGTCGCGGTGCCGTTGTAAACAGTTCTCTTATTAACTTTCATATGGTTCCTTGGGTGACTGTTACAGTTTGTCGATAAACAGAGCTTGTGTGCTGCAGTTTTTGCTGGAATCTGCCGTTAAAGAGCCGTGTGGAGGCTCTAAATAGTGCACAGAGCTTTTTATGCTCTTCTTTTTTAGAATGACTTTATGCTTGCCATATTTAGAACAGTGAGCAAAACACATTTAACATTCTGGGCTGCAGATAATCAAACGTACAGCTCTTGCTGCTGGCTGAAGATTTAGCATTTGGAATTTAGATGAAGTTTTTATCGTTTTATTTTTGTTTTTCATTATGAAAGTAATGAGTTTCTTCAAAAATCTGTAAATTCAGCCAAATATAATTTCTTCATGAATGAAGCTGTCAGTCATTTAAAATGTTTAATAATAGTAATCTCCCTATTGTTTGTAGTTATTTGTTAATGTATCCAGTTCCTTGTATTAAAGGGAGAAAATAAGCCTTTTTGTTATCATTAGGTTTAGATTTTGTATTGCAATCAATGTGAATCCCGAACTTTGAAGTGTTATGTTTATTTTTTTATTTCTTATGTATATGTTGTGATTATTTTATGATGATTTGACCTCCTTTTTCTATGTAAAGCATTTTGATCACTTTATTCTTTAGGATATTGGCCCATCGTTATGAGGTAACTATGCAGGAAGTAATGCTGGACTAATGAGTGGTACAACATTAACACTTAAGCTACTACTATTAACTAATATGGAAACAAGTGTATCAGTAATATCAAATTCAGGACTGAGATCGTTCCCTATTTGGTAATAAATAATTACTGAACGAGATTAGCTTCATTAATAACCATTAACTAACTATGACAAATTATAACGAATTACCAATTAATTACTAATCACATTATTGTTTGGCTGAGACGTAATCAATCATCTGTTTTACTCTATGTAAGCTATACGTCACTAATCACTAATTACCTATGTGTTTAGGGCTGTGTATTGCCAAGAATCTGGCAATTCAATACGTATCACGATACAGGGGTACAGGGGTCTACAATATTTACAAATTGTAGAAAATTGTGAACTTGACCTTAATAATATGTCAAAAAAAATAAAAGGATCAGAATACAATATGGCTGTCTGTTACTTATGAAGAAGACGTGCACTTAGACTGACATTAAATGAATTATTTATAGCGGAGTGTCTCTGGAGGAACATGTCTTTAGTGACTAAAACAGGATAAAACAGTGGTACTTTCTGGCTTTGTTGGTACCAGCTCTGACGGTTATGGCAACCTTTGAGTTGTCTCCGCTTTGAAATGCTAAACCAAATCTCTTGACAAGAGAACACGTGTCAAAATAACATCTGTATTCAACGGCAGAACATAATGTGTCAAACGACACTGGTAGTTTTCTGATCATACCATCAGTGCCACCTATTATTACATTTACCGAGAACATCTCTTTCCAGCGCTTAATGATAATGTTAATTGTTTAAAGCAGCGTGCTCATGCACTGTGTGTTTTGTTTTGTAAGGTTTCACAGAATGAGATATCGTGGGTATGCCGCCTGAAGGCATTTATTGAATTAATTTTTAACAGAGGCATTTCTGCTACAGCTAGTTGTGGATCTACATTTACAGTGGAGGGAATTAGTTAATGGCCTCTAAAGGACTTTATTCTACTGCTACGGAAGTCAAGTCAAACATATTTTGCCGGCCATCATTGAGGCAAAAAGTGCAGGATGCTCTCCTGAGATTGGAGACATTATACTGAACTGACCTTTAACTTAACTGACCTTTATGTTGCAGGACAATTTTTTATAATATGAGCCATGGATTTGTGAGGAAAGACTTGTAAAGGTTCATGGTTCAGTACTCAAAAGTGTGTGTGTGTGTGTGTGTGTGTGTGTGTGTGTGTGTGTGTGTGTGTGTGTGTGTGTGTGTGTGTGTGTGTGTGTGTGTGTGCCTCTGCCTCTGCCTGTGCCTCTGCCTGTGCCTGTGCCTGTGCCTGTGCCTGTGCCTGTGCCAAAAGCAACAGCTCAAAAATCTTGATCCCCAAAAAACTAGAGTTCACTTCATTTGAATATCCATATTAATGTTTTCTTCAATGTTTTTCATAATAACCAGAAGGGAAAAGGCTGTCCAAACTACTGTTAAAAAGTTTTGGCTCCAAACGATTTTTAAGGGTCATAAACTGCATAGTTTTATTTATCGGAAGGTTGGTGATTCGATCCCCTGACCAAGTGTTGAGGTGTCCATGACCCCAGCTGCGGATGGTCTGTTAAAAGCACTATATAAATGTAGTCCATCCTGTCCATTTATATTAACTATAATTTAAAAAACTATTTTCTACTTTTAAATATATTTATTCCTGTGATGGCAAAGCTGAATTAATAATCGTTCCGTAAGCATTCTAATTTAGCTGATTTCATATTATCACAGTTGAATACAGTTGTGCTGATTTAATATGTTTGTGGAAACTGTGATGCATTTTTTTTAGGGTTCTTTATTGAATGGTTCAAAAGTTAAAAAAGAAGAAGAAATGGGAATGTCTTTTTTTAACATTATAAATGTCTTTTTACTGTTGCTTTATTATTGCTGAATAAAAGTATTCATTTTGTTAAAAAAAACTTACTGACCCCAAATTTCTTAATGATAATGTATAAATCAATAATTAAATTGTCTTAAATTTTTCAAGTGCTTTGGCTGAAGTGTAAGGCTTACATCTAAATCAGTGCTGGGGCTAGAAATGGAGCTAAACATCTTACAAAAGACACAATATGTTTGTATATATGTTAAATATGCAAAAACTTATAAATGGATACTGTATTCAGGTGAATGCAGCTGTTCACAATTGTTTTTGACATGTGACTTAGTGTGTTCTTTTTTAATTTAATCTAAATGTATCAAATTCAATGCATTTACCTTATTTGAGATGTTGATTAAAATCGACTTTAAATTAGCAGCAGAGTGTAGTGTAGTATTCTTTTTTTAACTTTCAAAGTAGTTTCCTTGACACCTTTTTTTTTAATCACTAAAAAAATTGATTGTTAATTTGCAATCACATAAATTCTGTGAGTGTTCTAATTAATGTTTAACACTTCTTTTTAGAAGTAGGCCATAATTTGCTCTCCTGAAGGGAGGATGTCGGCACCCTTTATCACCATTCCCTATAGGGTAACTAAATAAGGTATTTGTAACATCTTTAGTTTTGCTGAGTTGTAGATTTTTTGGATCTGCAAGGCCTGAATTGTGCCTTGCTCTGCAGTCTGTTTAGATTGTGTTCAAAGTGCAAAGGCAATCAATAAATCAACCTTGTGAGCACCAAAGAGAAGTGATACCCCAAAAAATGTTGTCACATTTTTGTTGTTGAAAAATCTACATGCCAAATCAAGCCCCTAAAACAACACAGAAACATGTAACTTTTTACATGAAGAGAGGTTATTGTTTAAAATTGATTTATGATTTAAAAATGTGCTAAACATAGCTTGAACATAAGTTGTCAGAGTGTTACATTTATTAAATATTACATTTGTGTTTGCATGCTCTGGAAAAGACCATTGATTTCTGAACTATGGCTATATTCTTGATAAAAAGTACTGTGTGTCATATCATCATTGGGCGAGTTTATGTCACAGTGTCTGGGTATTGATTGTGGGATCCCTCAAGGATCAGTATTGGGTCCTAAATTATTTAATTTATATATAAATTACATATTTCATGTATCAAAATTTTTGCAATCCAGACTACTAAAACTTTATAATTTAGTTGATTTTACACTGTTCAGCTCTTGTATAAAGCCAACAAAAATGATCTACCGGTCAATATTCAAAAGTTCTTTACTGGAAGAGAGGGGGCTAAAACCTGAGGGGATGTGGTAACTTTAAAGTCCAGGCGGTGAGAACCACCAGGAAAAGTTTGTGTGTATCTGTGTGTGGTGTCAGACTTTGGAATTGGTTGGGGAAACAGCTCAAGCAATGCCCAAATATTTATCGATTTAAAGCAATATACAAAGAAATTGTGTTGGCAAAATATAAGGCTGAAGGAGGGATAGTGGTGTTGTGATTATAGGGTGATTGTCTATGTATAAAAACAGCACTGAGGATCATAATTGTTCTTATTATTTATATTGATATTATAATGGAGATATAATTATAACTGAGCAGAATATGACTACACAGAAAGTAAATAATAGAGAGTAAATAATAATGATGATAATAATGATTTTATATGATATACAAGACCACTATATTGTTGTCTACAAAATTGCACTATGAATTCAGCACTGGAAATGATGTATTGTTATTGTGATGTAGTTGAGAATTTAATTACTATTATTGTCATTAATTTTATTGATGTTTTTATTGTTATTATAAAACTGATCTGACAATAGAATAGGATATGGGTATGTAATTTATATAGTATAAAATTATTATTATAAATACTGGGATATATTTGAATGTTTATGTTAATGAGGATTATTACATGATATCACATAAATTATTGGTAATTTAAAAGACAATGACAGCAGCTATATGGTGTAATATAAATGAATTGGGGGTGGGAGTATATAAGTTCTGCTTCTTCTTTCCACTCCCTTTTGAGCAAGTTTGTGTGTGTATATGTATATATTGGATATAAGCTATTATATTTTTCTATGTGTATATATACTGTATTTAATTGTATATATTGTATTTTTTATTTTTATTTTTTTCATTTATTTTGTAGAAACCATGGACACACCAAAGACACTTTAAAATATTTTGTATTTTATTAGACACTGTTTGGATCATTCATAGACAGAAAACTAATCATTGTTCTCCAGCTCAACGCAGTCTTATTGTTTAAATCTAGTGTTCTTGATTTACCATGTTTTACCATGCCTAATATGATCTTGCTCACTTCAGTGTAAACAAGTGTCTCATAGTTGCTGCAGAGCAAACACATAGTGTAGCATTATAACATAACTTTCAGCACACTCTGCGCTGTGTTATCCCACATACACATGAGCAGAAGAAGCGGAAGAGCTGTTCTGTTGCATAATAGAAGCTCCACTGCTCTCGAGCTGTATCGCAATGGTCTCTCATTAGCAATTGCTCCACCCTGCTTCATACTACAGGAACATTAACACATTTCTGCCCGAGTCCCGTCAGATTCTTTTCTCTAGAGGTGAAGACAACAACTCCCATGATTCTGCGAAATCCAGGCGTCATCAGGTTACACCTTTGTTTTGAATAAGCGACCTCTAGTGACAAAAATTCATATTGTGCCTTTAATTAGTTGATATGTAGTTGCAAAGCTAGGGTGTGTTCACACTTGACATGTTCGATTGGATTAAAACGAACTCTGGTGCGATTGCTCTGTTAGTGTGGTTCAATTGAATAAGTGTGAACACTGCCTTCTGAACCCTGGTGTACACCAAACAAGCAGACAGAGACCGCTGAAAAGATGGCTCTCAATCCGCTTCCAAACAAATTCTGGTGCGGTTCGACTGGAATATGAATGCAACACAGACCAAAGACATGTACACAAACCAAAAAAAGGACAGACTGCTGAAGCATACCTGTTTTTTTTCGTCATCGTCGTGATGTTGCCCATCACAGTTCGGTTCAGGCATCAGAACCGCATCTCCCCGCAGCAGATCTTCATTTGTGTGTGTGACGGAGGGATTCCTGTCGCTGTTTTGACTTCTTTACACATTTTATAAGCTCTTCATAGGTTCTCAGCTGGTCAAAATGCTATCATATGTAGGCTACACACATACAACGAGCACAATTGGCCTAGCACAAAGCATTATTTTGGATGTTTGGTCAGTCCCGTCACGAAATAGGTCATACGTCATAAAAGCAGATCAATCAGGTTGTGAACGTATCCCTATGTCTGTAGGTTTGGTGCCAATCTGAACGCTAAGTGCACCAAAGTGAAAGACTATTAACGTAACTTTGCTTTTTGTTTTACAGTTCCTCCAAAAATCGTGAACCTGTCAAAGGATCTTGTGGTGAACGAAGGCTCCAACGTCACATTGATGTGCCTAGCTAACGGAAAACCAGAGCCTGCCATTGTCTGGAGGATGTTATCACCTTCAGGTAAGATGCATATCATGCTTCTGTGGGCAGAAAATATTATACATAATCTGTGAAAAGTAAGCAAAATTTTAGTCAATAGTTCTTGCCTTCAAAATGAAACCACCATCCTCAATATTTGTCCAGAACTGCTGATGTATTTTCCCATTACAAAAAAAAGTGCACTTTTTCCCCCTGATGATTTAGCAAAATACTGCATCCCACTGACATATTAAGCACAAGTAAGATCATATATCAGGTGTCTTTTTCACTGAGAGCCGTGTGTGTATTTTGACTGTGTGGATGTGTACATGTGTATGTGTGTTTGTGTATGCATGGTACAAGCTGAGTGGTCCATTTTGCTTATCTTCAGGCCACATGAACAAATCAGCTCCATTTGGGCCTGTCTGCAGCTCTGTTCTGCTGTGCACCATTTCACTTAATCAGGGGAAAACTGCATTTTAATGCGCTATGATTCATGGGGTGCAATTGGACTGCCGTACCTGCTCATGCACCCTGTACACCCCCCTTTTTTCTTCCTTTGTGTTGTTACAAGGATCAGGTAATTGAAATGTTAATGCGACACAGAAGTGACTGCTCTGGGTTTTTTTTGTTGAGATAAGTGAAAGAGTTTGAGATGGGATTCCATTATGATACAGTACAGGTATCTGCTAAGAGCTTCGACTGCTTTTAGGAATAAAAGATCAGCTGTCAGAATGAATTCAGCCAAGACCACAGGATCGACCTATTTAGTCCTCACATCATTCAGCAGGTGGACACTATGTTTATATACAGTCCCTGACAAAAGTCGTGTCGCTTATCTATTTTGTAGAAACACCTGCTATTAACCTGACTTTTAATTCATCAATTGGTGTTAGAAATAGCTAATATGAAAAGCTAAAATCCTCCCAAATTACGTTTAATGCACTGAAATAAATCACTGAAAAAAGATTTATCATTTAATCAAGACAGAAAGGTCAAATTTTGGCAAGACAAAAGTTTTGTCGCCTATACAGAAATTGAACAAATTTACTGCAAATACAAAAATATGTCAGCAAATTAAGTAGTGGTGCTGTGAGATCCAAATGTAATATCTTGTATGACTTCCATGAGCTTGAAGGACTGCATCCATGCGGTTTGGCAAGGATTCATACAATTTATTGATGAAGTCATCAGGAATAGCAAAGAAAGCAGTCTTGCATGCCTCCCAGAGATCATCAATATTCTTTGGTTTCGTCTTCCATGCTTCCTCTTTCGTCCTACCCCACATATGCTCAATGATGTTCATGTCTGGGGACTGGGCTGGCCAATCCTGGAGCATCTTGATCTTCTTCGCCTTGAGGAACTTTGATGTGGAGATGGAAGAATGCGATGGAGCACCATCCTGCTGCAGAATTTGGCCTCTTTTATGGTTGGGAATATAAGAGGTAGCTAAGATTTCTTGGTATTTTAGACTATTGAAGTTGCCTTTCACCCTGCAGATCTCTCGCACACCCCCATGTAACCCCAGACCATGATTTTTCCGCCACCAAACTTCACAGTTTTCTGGGTGAATCTCGGATCCATGTGGGCTGCAGTAGGTCTCCTGCAATATTTGCGGTGACTGTAGTGTAATTCAAAAGAAGATTCATCTGAAAAATCCACCTTCTGCCACTTTTCAAGCGTCCATCCTTTTAGCAGGCTGTGGGCTTTGGCAAATGCCACACGTTTTTTTCAATTGTCTTTTGTTTAGTGCTGGCTTCTGGGCACTGATTCGACCATGGAGGCCATTTCGAGACCGAATCCGACAAACTGTTCTGGTTGACACAGGGTCTTCATGGTCTCGTGGAGCTCTGCTGCAGTGGAAAATGGGCTGGCCTTGGATTTTCGAGCAGTTGTCTCGAGCAGTTGTCTTGCTGGGTCTGCCTGACCTGGGCTTGTCAAAAATGTCTCCAGTCTCTTCAAATCTTTTTTTTTATCCTCTGTACTTGACGCTGAGACACATTGAAGGTGTCTGCCACATCAGCAGTGGATCTGGTCTTCAGCCTCTTGATAATGAAAACTTTAGTCTCAGGGTGAATCTTAGGCATGTTTGCAGAGGTCTAGTTGCAGTTGATGTGAAGGTCTAGTGTACTGGGGTTCTTTTTATACACACCTGAGATCTAATTGATCCATTATTAGTCACAGGTTAAGCTCATATGACAAAGTGACAACACTTATGTCTTTGCAAAAGTTGACTCAATGGGCTTTACCAAGCTGTGAATATTAGAATATTTTTTGACATTATTACAAAAGCTTTTGGGATTAAAATGAGCCATTTCTTATAAAAAATCTTGATAAGAAATATATTTCAGCGGCACTTCAGGTCAATTTGTACACAAGCGACAAGACTTTTTTCAGGGACTGTACTTCCATTGTCCACAGATTTCCTCCTTAAAGGGACAGTTCACTCCAAAATGACATAATTTACTCACACTTTATCTTTCCAAATATATATGACTTCTGCGATAAAATAAGATATTTTGAGAAATGTCTTAGTGTAGAGCCATTCTTCAAAACATGTTATTTTGTTTTCCACAGGAGAAAGTAAGCCATACTGGTTTAGAACCAGAACAATAAGGAAAAAAAAATAGGACTTAATTTTATCAAGATTTGATTGTGGGAAGTTACACACCAGAATGGAGTTAGACTAGCCTGGATGCCAGCCGAATTTAGCCCCGCTCACAACATTTGAGTTCGTGAAGTTCAGCCTGGACTTGATCCGTTGTGGAGCAACTATGCTCGAACAGGAGCTGTTTGGACCAATCAAATTGTCAGGACGGGCTTTATATGATGATGGACAGATGGTCAGTAACATAACAGTAACGTAATCATTCACGTCACCAAAGAGCTCTTGGGTTGAATTTTCTCTAATCCTAAATGGAGAACTTGTTCATATATGCATTCACCTTTACAATTTCTTATCCTTAAAATCTTTCCTAACGTTACTACTTTCAGCGTGTGTGCTGTTGACAACTATGCGTCACGCCGCATATTTACATGGATTAATCTAACAGCCTATCACACAGCAGAAACAAACACGACAACAGGCAGTCAGTGCATGTCGCTAATAAGTTTGTATGTTCTGTGTGTTTCTGTGTCGGTGTGCTGGAGTTTCGTCTGCTACACAAACTCACTCAGTGTTTTCAGCATCTGCGTCTCAATATATGAAGGCATGAACACATGAACTTCATCTCCAGAGCTGCTTGTGAGTGTCACTTCACAAGCTTTGTACCGTTTAATTTGAGAAAAACTACAGTTGAATACATCCTGATATTAAAACTAAAAGATCTTCATGACAAAGCATCAAAATAAAAGTCCGGTTTAACTTGAAGAACATACATATATTAATATTGTATACTAGGGGTCAGACAGTACACATATTCATACCGAACCGTTTCGGTACAGGGTAGGGATGTCACAAGTACCGGTACTTCAGTGCCAAGTCAGTACTGAAATTTTAAAAATGTGACGATACCAGCATTTCTGTAGTACCGAGTATATTCGGTACCTGCAGCTGCGTTCAGTCGCATCCGTGTTAATCTAAGCACAGGGCTCTTGACTGTAGCCGAATATATACTAGTGTCTGTGAATATTAAACTGCAAAATACTATTTAAATATTACTCCTGCATGTTCTGCGTCTCTGTGTGAATGACGTGTGCCGAGTCGTGGGTGCGCGTGCACGCGTGTGAAGCCTTGATTCTGACACTCGCTCGCTGTCTTTGTAGTCTCTGCCGACTGCCGTGTGTCACTTTTTGAGGACACGAATGCATAAACTGTCACTCCATGAGCATTTACCGTTTCATTTGAGAAAACCGTCATATCATGAACACAGACACTCAAAGGTCTTCACGGAAACCCGTCAAGATAAAAGTTCAGTGTAACGTGAAGAAATTGACAGAATATATTAGGCTACTGTTGTACCCTACAGTAGATTTAGCTGAGCTATGTAATAATATTACTTCTCTACTAATAATAATAATTATGCCTAGTTGGTTACTTATTTTTCATTTGATCTTTTTTTTATGAACAATGCAATTAATGCACAAATGCAATCTTGAACCGTTAACAGCAGGCTTGTTTAAGTGCGCAACACACTTCAATCCAAGTTCTCACACCAAAATATTAAGTATTTAGTCCATTTTATCACGAAATTCAAACGATAAATGCCGCGCTTTTTAATGTGATGTGACTGATAACTGTATGCGCGCTTGGCACGTGAGTGAACGCAATCATCTCTTCCTAAAGAATAAACATTAATTAATATCTTAAGGTATGTTGAGGATTCATCACAATTTACTGAAGCTTATCATATGTGGTGTAATCGGTCAATCAACTTTTCAACAGTGGAAAGACATCAATAAAACAGCCTGTAAGCAAAGTCACGCAGCATCACATTTACCTCAGAAGTCATTCTGTCTACAGCTGTTAGTGCACTAGAGAAAGCAATTCGGTTGCGCAGCATCTTATATGATAAAAGAAGCATTGTTTTGTTGTAAATTGTTATATTTTCATTTGATTACATTTTAAAAGATTGATTAAATTGTTAAAGTTGTATTAAATAATTTAATTAGACACTATTTTTGATGATACATTTGTATTAAATTATAAATCGTTGGAATCCAGAAAAATTAATTGGAAAACACAGATTTAAATGGATTTAATGTGGCCCTAAACGAATAGGTAACTCTGTAGAGATTAATTGTGAACAAACAAGTTTTACATTCTTACGGTCTAGCAAATATTTGGAAAAAATGTCCTTCCCTAATAATGGTAAATGAATATTGTGATAATGAATAACAATACCGACTGATATGGAAAACAAATATTGTGATGATATTTTTGGCCATATCGCCCAGTTATAAGTTAGACCATATGCAAATGTATTAAAAAAAACACTAAATAGCATGGCCAAAATGATTTTAATTAAATATTAGACCAGAGGTGTAAATAGAAAAAACATACTTCACCATACTTCACCATACAACCATACTAAAAGTACAGATACCTCACAGCGAAAATTACTCCATTACAAGTTACACCAATTTCAATACGTCTTACAGTATCTGATTTTAACAGTACTGAAGTATTTTACTCAAAGATGCACTAGTGCTCAACACCTAAGAGCATGCCAGTGAAAATAAGAAATCAATCTAAAATCAAAATTAAACTGAACACCTCAATATTGCTATAAATCAAGGTCAACACAACAGCCTCTTAAACGTCTAAAAACTCTCAAGTCTCAGTTAAGCTCAAGTGGACAAAAAGGCCATAAGTAAACCAATATCCTTCAAAAAGGTCTCATCAATATAGGGGATGAACAAAATAATGGTAAGTAAAATTAAAAAGTCAAAGTCTACTCTCACTGGATGTGCTGGTTTCTGCCTGATCACTGCCTGCAGTCATGAACTCATCTCATAAATCAAACACCTGCTAATGCACTTGTTGACAAGACTGGGGTTTGGGCAAAACACACAAGATATAGTACTTTCAATGCCTGTAGATGGCGATATCACTTCTTTATAATAGAAACAAACTGCTGCAGAAAAAGTTAGGTCCCATGTGAAATGTAATATGAAATTGCATTACCCATCACAAATGTATGGAGTAAAAAGTACATTTACTTGTTCAAAAATGTAGTCAAGTAGAGCGTAAATCAGTTGCTAATATATTTGATACTAGCCAAAAAGATACTGAAGTACAGTAACTAATTACATTTACTCAAATACTTCACACCACTGTATTAGACAGACAAACATTTGGAACATGCACTGATACTGATGAATCGTTCACAAGACCAAAACGATGCATTAAGGAAGTAAATAGGGTCAGTTTGGATTTTATGTTGATTCAAAAACTTTAAAAATGCAGACGTGGCTCAAAATAGTCTTGGAAATAGAGGGGCGTGTTGGCATAACATCATGTTTTTGTGCCATTAGATCAGTTTAACACTTTGTTGGCTCTCAGATCTGAATTGCTTTTGTAAAAGCATGCCATAATCTTCAAAGAGCTGGCAACCAGAAATCTTGATGATGCTGGAATCACACAGAAGCTATCCAAACGACGTGTGAAATTTAATTAAGACACAGATCCCTCCGCGATAAGATCTTAATATCTAGAGAGCACCAGGATTTGTTTCTTGTCAGAGATTTGTTTGTTTTAAAAATTTGTGAAGCACACCTGCTCCCCTGAGCATTCACCGTACTACAGTCATTGTAGATTTACCGCTGCGTTTCCACATTGTTTCAATAAAGGGCTGAAATAAGTCTGCCAGTCACACTTAGTTCTGTAAGTACACATCTCCGACCTTTAAATGGCACTTCGCTCAAAGCCGCTCGGCTCTTTCGCCGGACTCTCTAGTTATATAAGCCCGAGAGATTTCGTGATCCCGTGCCGTATCTCCAGTCTCGCATCACTCGCTTGTAAGTTTTTCTTTCTAGATTACGATCATACCGAGTCCTTCTCTTATCTAGATCTCAATCTAAAGAGGGCAGCTAGGCCCGCTATCATCCATTCTCATTAAAGAAACATAGAACAGCGTTATTTGTGCTTTAATGACTTTCTAGAGTTCACCTTCATGTGTAGAACTCTGTAGTGAAACACTAACGGCAGCATATCATGATGATGTCACAGAGAAAAGGTTGATGGATCATTAAACATGTTGTTTAGATGGAATTTGTGGCAAAATGCATTTACATGAAAAGCACTGAAATGTGATTTCAAGGCCATTAGCGGCTGTGTTTATGTTGGGAAAGTGCCGTAATTTAGCTTAAAACGTCAAATGAGAGTGCTACTCTTTTATGCATTATCAGATTAGCCAATATATGCTCACTAATATACTCACAGCGGATGTGAAGAACTTTGTGATTGACAGACGTTCCGATTGTGTGGAAAGTTCTGCTGGCACAGATTCAGTGTGGGTCTGGCTATTAGCCATCTGAATTATTAATAAAGCCCAAAGTCTAAAACAACCAAGAACTGAAACTTACTACAGGACAAGTTGTTTTTGCTGAAATCATGAATATTATAGTGAGCTCTATTCTTTTGCTTGAAGACTGTTCTTTTCCTGAAAGCTTTGAGTAAATCTTGCGCTTCACGGAATCAGTTTATTTATGTTTTAGATACTCTTATGAATTTTCTATAGTTTTCTTTAGTTTCTGTAACTGTCTGTATGTTGCAATGATGTTTCTGGTTCAATTTTTGTCTTGTTTTTTTCATTAAAATATTTATATTTGTATAAATAATATTAAGACTTAAATTTAGCTTTATTTTTCTTACCACATTGTGTTTTCTTGTTTTAAGCATACATTTATCAAAGTTTTTATACTTAAAAATGTGCCAGTATGTTAAGAAATATAATTTAAAATGTATTCTCTATGAAAATTTGTTATCTTATAAATGTATGTATTTTTTACTAGGGCTGTCAATCAATTAAATGATTTTAATCACGATTAATAGCACGTAAAATTAAGCATACGCCATTTGTAAACACACACTAAACACATTCATTTTGTGATCATTTGCTATATCCAGTAAAGTAAACATTTTCTGCAAGCTTTAAGATCATTGAAGACTCCAAATAGCCAAATATAAAGGAGTCCATATAATCATATTATATAATAAATGTATACACACCTAAAAAAATAAAAACATTACAGAAAACATCTTTACAGAATTCAGTGTATAGTATGTGTACAGAGCAACAACGAGTTGCGATACCGAACAGGAGCACACGGAGACGCCCAAAACTCGTAAATCAACCGCTCTGACTGAATATAACCCACAACGTACACATGACAAATCAAACATTATCCTTCCTTAGTGTGTGTGTGGAAACTACGTGAATGTACTGAAATATGTCTGTACATGAATGCAATGTGCGATCAGTGATCGAGAGCGCGCGCACACATACACGGTTTGTTTGTGCATCAATATACCAAACCCTCACGCGCTATACTGTACGACACCAAAATTGCGCTCTTCACAAAGAATCGCAGAATACGACAGAGCACGTGTTTTAAAGGAACACTCCAAATTTTTGGGACTTTATCTTATTCACCATATCCCTCAGAGTTAGATCAGTCCATACATACCATTCTCATCTCCATGTGTGCCGTAACTATGTCTGACGCACCCACCGCTAGCCTAGCTTAGCACAAAGACTGGAGGTAAACGGCTACATCTAGCCTACCGCTCAATAAGTGACAAAATAACGCCAACATTTTCCTATGTTGTGATGTGTATAGTTACATCGTGCACTAAGACTGACTGGATATGACAACTGCTAAATCCCATTATTTATTCTTCTTGTTTGCTTTTCCCCACACTATATGTACTATGTATAATTACTGTATGTATTTCATGAATAAAAAAATTAAATAAAAAATTAAATAAAATAGTCCCCAGCACGCTCTCTGTGCAAGCAGGTTGTCATGTTAGTTAAGTTGACGTAAGTTAGCCTATTTTCAGGCGCCCATGGTACCTATACACATCACAACTCCAAGATTTTCCTGTTTACATGTTATTTTGTCACTTATTGAGCGGTAGGCTAGATGTAGCCGTTTACCTCCAGTCTTTGTGCTAAGCTAGGCTAGCGGTGGGTGCGTCAGACATAGTTACGGCTCACATGGAGATGAGAATGGTATGTATGGACTGATCTAACTCTGAGGGATACGGTGAATAAGATAAAGTCCCAAAAATCAGTGTGTTCCTTTAAAGCAAAGCGCACACTGGAATGAATAATTCACTAAAAGCACAATGTGAGTCTCTATTCTCTGATATCTCTGCTGTAATCAGCCTGGCCTTCTTTACATTAGCGCTGTTTTGGACTGTTTGAATGAATTTGATTACTGGATCACTGAACACTTTCCCAGAGTTTCACGGCTTAAAATGGCCTGATCACAAACAGAGAAGCTGAATCGGTTTAAAGAGTTAGAATGGAAATGTTCTCCTCTCAGGGCTACAGGTGCTGTAGATGCTGTAGATTGTGATAAACTCCCGACTTGATTTTAACTGCGTGATGAAAATTACGTTAATGACACAGCTTTACGTACTTCAGTCATCTTTTTGTGTTAATTGCTTTAAATTATTTTAACGCGTTAAGGAATTTAAATTAATCGCATGTGTTAATGCGTTAACGGTGACAGCCCTAATTTTTTTCTTAAAAAATAACACTTATTAACCCTATAGAATGCATAAACTTCTATTTTCTTGCTCAACACAGTATTATTAGAAACATTTTTGTCAACAGTAATACTGAAATATAGAAATCTGTTGTGATTCTTTTGCTCAGACACTAGCCCTGTGTCTAAATATGCAGCCTGGGCGCAGTGTTTATACGGAGGTATTTGTACGTAATATTTACAGGGGGAAAAAACTAACTTTTTTTGTATGTTTTGATAAATATATACTACATGATTTCATATTTACATCTATAGAAGTCTATATGGTGGTGCAATTAAAAATATACATGTTTGATATATTAACTTTAATTATTTAATTGTTAGCACACCTATTATTTGAAGAAATCCATTAATTCCTTTATGCATTCATGTAGTGTTTTTTGGTTAATGCATTCTAGGCAAGCGGGCGGTCTCTCTTGAAGCCAATACAGAAGTGACTTAAACTGCAGTTAATCGACTGGCCACTAGGGACCGGCTCCAGAAGGGAGCAGAATCTCATTGAGCTCATGTTAAAATGCCCAACTTTACAGCAGAAAAAAACATGTTTACAGCCTGGGACAAATTCTAGTTTTGGTCTTAACGGCTAATTTTGCCCTTCATGACAACTGGGGGGTGGATTTTTTTTTACAACTCATTCGTTTACATTATATAAAGCCTTAACGTTCTGCATAATTAAGGGCGTGGCCACTTTGAGTGGCAGGTGGATAGCCATTTATCTGTTGTCTGTTAGTCATCGCGTCACCTCAGCTCCGCCCACGTCCTGCCTCTTTTGCCCATTTTCTGTTACCTGGGAGTGACGTGCGATGCCGCACTGCTAAGATGGCAACGACCAGCTCGTCCCTACTAAAGCTTCAAAACTGCTCTTCAGAATCCTATGGGTTACGTCACGGATACTACGTCCATATTTTTTTACAGTCTATGATTCTAGGGTTAAGAAAATATTTTAGTTGCATTGCACTATTTACTAGTCAGCATTTATGGAGGATGTGGATAAGCCAATGTTCTGCCTTCTCCACATGCAAAGAAACAGTTTATAATAAATACAAGATATTAAGGCTATTATCCCCTGAGACTGTTTAATAGACATATTACACACTTCAGTTAATCATTCGCAGGGCTGTGCGTGGTCTCTCTTTCATGTGATCAGAGCAAAATCCTGTGGTGGGAAGGGTTTTTACTTATTTTTTTTTCCATATTCAAAAAGGGATATTCATCCCACATATCTCTCTTGGTCTAAAATCCAGTGGACTAAAGTTCAGCGCAAGCAGTGTTTAAGTTGCAAGTATGGGAGGAGTAGATGTGTTGTTGTGTTGCTTCATTGTTTTACCTTTGGGTGAGGGGCAGGGTCAATAATGTTGCTAATTTATCATTGCTACTGTTTAATCGACTTGAATAAACATTGTTTTTAATGAGCGTCTGTGTCCCAGGAGCTAACACTCCTATTACATCAGTGCGAATTAGGGTTTTGGCTCAGTGAAGAGCACATTGTGTGGAGCACATTGCTTGAGGTTTTTATTGAGCTGTGATTGCATTAATCCTGTTTATAACCATCTATGTAATGAGGCTGCTGTGTGTTTTGGTTCGGCAGCTCATTTCAGGAACCAAATGATCCTCTGAGCGCTAGCCCTAACTGCTAATACAGTTCTACTCTGCCGATCGCGTGCTTTATTTTTCTCTCACCCTCCCCTCCTCGGTTCTATGCTGACTCCAGTTATTTTCGAGAGGGTTTTTTTGGGGGGGTGACAGAAACACAGAGTGAAATGAATGCATTTGGAGTGGGGTTATAGATTGATATTACTCTGGTCAGGTCTGGTTTATGGCGTTTCTCTCTCCTGAGCAATGGCCTCAGGGGTTTAGAAAGATGTGGATCTGTGAACTACTTTGTGGAATCGCAAACTACTCCATGCTAATGTACTCTGCTGTGTGTTTGTCTTTTCATTCGTATTCAAGCTTGTATTGTCTCACTCTCAAATCAAGTACAGCCCACTGCTCTATCTCATCTCCATTCAAGAGCCGAATTTACCAAAACCCAGCTTTACGCATGCATTTAAGCTGAAAAGAATAACAACAACCTAATTAAGATATTTCAGCACACTTAGCAGGTGATTAAACTGAATTGTGGGTGTTTTTATGCACTGATATACCACATACAAATGTACCGCAAACACATTTGCACTCTCTCGCACAAACAAAAGCATATTTCAGCATTAGTAACAGATGTGGCTTTCACTTCGCATTTTTAAGTCAAACAAAGAATCAAGGACTGAAGGATATTTGATGGCTGGAATCAAAGCAAGCCTGTCAAAATGCATTATCTTTGCTGACAAGAATCTCAGCTGAATAAAGCAATAAATATCTGCAGGGCATATGTGTGACTCACTCTATCTATCTGTGTTTGCTTCTTTCAAATAGATAAGGTTTTGCACTAGTCAATTCTGTATTTTTGTGTCAGTTGATAGACCTTTTGTTTTCTAAATTATTTAGCAAGTAAATCATCTTTAACTGACAATGTGGACTAATCAAACCCATTTTTAATGTATCGTGCACCAAAAGTGGGCAACTGGATGTCATCTGAACTCTGAAAGCAAATCTGTTTTTTGGTTCACATTCAGAACAGAAGCTGAGGAAATCAGGTGGTGCGGTAATGGCGCTCCTGCCCTGCTGCTCTGGAGGGATCAGACAGAGAACCTGTCCCTCGTAAGATGACACATTCAGCTGTGCCTGGATTGATTCAGCACCTTGCCCAACTCTGCTTTCCTTCTCTCTGGGGTTTTGTGTGTGTATGTGTGTGTACAACAGCTCTGCGGTATTGGTGGCTTGCTCTCTGCTTTGCTGCAGTACTTTACACTGTGCTGAGCTACTTTAGCTAGAGGTCTAGGACAAGTCAGATGTGATTTTAAAACAGTGTTATGTAGATTAGTTTCAGATTAGTTTTGCCTGTTATCTCCTATGGTTGTACTTTTGAATATCAATGTAAAATCTGGTTATGTTTACAGATTACTGTAATCAAAAGAAAGAAAGAAACATTATGTAGGAAGAGCCTGTCTGAGTGACATGAAACATTACCAGTCACAGTTCACTTTCTTGTAATTTCGCAGAGGGGTTATCTGAAATAATTGATACAACGATAACAAATTGTTTCTGTTCTCTAACTGAACTAAATGGTACAAAAAGCACAAACAGGAAAAAACACTAATAAAGTAGAGCGTGCCAGTTATCGCAGAACGCACACTCGAGTCAACATATGTTTATCGTCTTTGTTCGTGTACATGTTGAGAAAAACCATAATATCCACATGCTCGGGCGCAAAGATAACAGTGTGCTAAGCGAAGTGTCTTACGGGTGCTTTGTGTTTTCTGTTCTTAGACCTCTCATTCGATGAAAAAACTTGAAGGAAGCATGTCTCGAGATAATTTTGCCATCTGATAAGGTATCATCTCAGCTCACTCATGGTGCAGCTGTGCTTACGTGCAGTCGTAAATGCAGTGATGGACAGCTGTCCTCCTCATTCGCCTGGTGTTTGGATTTCATGTGATTTCTCAGTGTGCTGGTGGTATTATGATAGCTCAGTTTCATTAATTCATTTGATCAAAAGTAACTTTTGTAAGATCATTTTCACCTAAGTAATGAAGCGCATGGCACAGGTGCACTTAGGCCGTGTCCAAATCCACTTTTTCTAGTTTAACGACGGGAAAACCGATCGGCGTGCCAGGTGCATGATCTAAAAGGGTTGAACCTAGTCTCTTAATTGAGTAATGGGTGTGTTTTGGGCGTAACGTGCAATACACCAATCAGAGTCTCATCTCCCATTCCCTTGAAAAGCCAGTTGGGCTTGCATCATGGTGCATTCGCTATTTACATGGAGGAATTTGCGAGTGGAAAGACCGAATGCTTCTCCAGAGAGGAATCCTTTTATTTTTAATATTTGGCATGTTTGTGTGCTGCTGCGCGTCCTTCAGTGCAATAAGTGTACGTGCATTGTGTACCCGCCTATAGGTGCATATTACTATAGATATTGCGTTTTCAGCCTTTCAGTTGCCTCAAAATAGCAACGCGCCAACAGTGCACCTCGTTTTCAGACCAGCACGTCTATGGGCAAACAGATGGGCACTGGGTGTGAAAATGTGTCGGATTAAAACTAGCAAAAAACACTTGGCAGTCTGGCATTGCATTGTGCCGGGTGTACGATAGGGCCCTTTGAGTGTACATCGGCTGTACACTCATAATTGAGGTGTAATGTGAGATATAATGAGTGCACTTGATAATGCCAATGGTTTGGACACCACTACACATGGCTGTCCCCTAAAATAATGTATAGGGGGTGATTTTGTATTCAGCCAGGGTGATGTGATTCCAGGCATTTTCACCCACACTCAGCCCACTGCATTACCATGCTGTCCCCTCTCTTCCTCTATGTTAACCTTAAAACCATTTCTCTCTTTGTTGCCCTCTAGAGGACAGGATGAAGACTTTCACCCTTTTAAAGAATAACGGTTACGGTCCTAAAAAAACACTCAACGTTACAAACTGGTGATTCATTTTTGTGCAGTATTCATCAGTGAGTAAGCCCTCTGACGATGTGACTGTGTAGGCCAGCCTGTTTCATTTCTGTGTGCTTAGTTTCTCCATTAATAGAGTTGTTTGGTGCTTGTTCTATTTTTTATGACACCCGGGACGATCGTTGAAACCATTTCAGCTCAAGAGGCATTTGATTTTAACTTGCGATTATATCGCAAATCAAATCTTGGGTGTACTATTGACTGACGCTTATAATGCCATCAGGGGCCATGAATATACAAAAGTGGTTGCATTATATAAGAAATGCATAATGAATGTGCTTCAGGAGTGTATTGATAAAGAAAAAAAGCCTGAGATGTCAGTCTTCAAGTTCTTCGCGTTGATACAATCCTCTATGGCAGCCGTGAAACCCTGAGCCCCTGATGGAAATAAACGGTCCCATTTTGTCAATCTTCCCTTTGATGGAAGACAGTCCTCAATGCACCTGATGCCAAAGAACCGCTTTTACTTTCTGCTGGACCGGGTATCAAAGCCAATGGTTTGCTGTTCATAAAGCTTTCCCAGTCCTTTAAAGCTCCAATGATCAGGGCGAAACATCAAAATGAGCATCTTGAATGAAGACGAAACTATCTCTTTGTGGCTTGCTTTGCAAATATGTCCTTGTGCTATTTAAAGATTTGGATTTAATTGGCTCATTATGAAGGTGTAGTTGAGTGTTTGAATTTAAAATTGAAACATATTTAAACAATAAAACACTGCAATTATACAAGACGCTGTTTGAGCAGACTCCGAGCTACTCTTCAGTGCAGCGAGGTGTGTACCGTGTTGAACGGTAATGAGCTTCTTTCTCCAGAGCGCTCTGTTGACACTCCTCATCAGGTTAAAGGAAGTGCCTCTTTCTTTCTCGTTAACAGTCTCTCCCAGGTGTAAGACATTGTCTTTCAGAGCATACTTAAGTGAATGCGGTGTTATTTTGCTGTCAGAAACTACATTGGGGACGATATTTATTTATTTAAGCCAACCGCATATTACTTCTTGACATTGAGAAGTGCATCACAAAGAATCCCTTTCCACTAACGTTTTTTTCCCCAGCCTGGAATTCGTGAACATGAAAAGGTGGCGTATGTTTTAGCATTTTGACTCCAGTGTGTATGTGAACACTTCAAAGCAGCTGCACAGAGACTGAGACTCATATTTGAATCAAGTTTCATATCTCTAGTGTCGCCTTCTCCCACAATAGGACACAAATGACTATAAATACATCAGAGCATCAGCATTTCAGGGAAGATGAAGTTTGAATTTGCATAGAAGGGCATCAACATGCTCTACAGTTTGGCTTATTGTACCCAAACAAAGTACGGATGTGACAATACTGAAAATCTGAAACATTCCAGCTCTTCAGTGATAATGAGACACATACGGCATGATGAGATTTAGCCATGTAACACTTTGTTGTTCCAGGATTAACACTCCTACCTACCAATCACCGTTGTTTGTTTTTTGTTATAGTTGTCTTTTGAGGAATCATGGACAAGCCTCCTCTTGTTTGAGATGTTTAATACAGATGATAACATCATCTTTTATCTTTTATGTTTATTTGTTTAGATGACAGCCTAAGCTCAGACAATGAGATTCTGGAGATACCCTTCATCAGCAGATATAGAGCAGGAGTGTACGAATGCACCGCAGCGAACGACATTGCAGTGGACACACAGACTGTGGAGCTCACAGTCAACTGTAAGTGCCTCATGAATTTACATCAACATTATCTACACATACATATGCAACATACATGCATCATACAATAAATGCCCCAAATGAATCACTTTTTATCCCGACTTTTGTGTACATTTGTTTATTTATTTATTTTAGTGCTGTCGATTTACATTTTTTTTCCAGTAATTAATCGTGATTAATCACACCTAAAATTGAAGTTTTTATTTGATATATTTTTATATTGTAATAATTTCACATTTAATCACCAAATTAATGTAAAAACATCATAACGATTTATTTTACATTTTTGATCTAACAGGTAGGAAACATACTGACATTGAATAAGGTCAAACACTTCTCAGTCTTCACTGCATACATTATAAATTAAATATATAATATTAAAGCCACAAAAGTTGATTTTCTTTGTCTTTTGTTCTTTGATTAACATTAACGACTGCAGGTTTATTAGGCTGCTGTCACTTTAAGATCCGAAGCAGATCCAGACATGCATCCGATGTCCAGTTTTTAAGGATACTCGACAAAGCGGACTTTTAGGCTTAGTTTTGTGTGTTTTTGTCCGTTCAAGCGCGAAAGGGAAAATAATGTGTGCACACTAGTGTGGGTGTGTGTGTAACACAGAGATGACATTCACAGACAGCACGCCAGTACGGATTTAAGTTCTTATTTTTGCTTCTTGTTGCGCTTGAATGGTCTCATAGCACTTGAATGAATGATAGCGTGATCACATACTGTAGCGCAGACAAAGGATGACACAAAAGACACAGATGCTGTGTTAGTTACGCTAAATAGTTTTAATGCGTTAAACTGAAAAAATGTATCGCATGCGTTAACACTCTAGTTTTGACAGCTCTAATGTATTTATTTAAACCTATGAATAAACAGAAACTTTTAAGAATTTTATTTAATAAATATAAAATGATAATATAGGTTGTAATGAAATGTCTTGAAATGCTAAGTAAAAACATCTGGGTGATATTCTGGTAGACATGATTGCCGGTAGATATTTTTTGACGATTACGTTCACGGGATGTTGCTGTGCTGCGCGGTCACAGAATCGTTTGCATGCATTATTACGCATTGATTTTAAACCACTGAAGAGCAATAAACAACGACGCTTTGTTTCAGAGAGACGCGCGTCATGAAACCGCTGCTCAAAGAGCGTGCAAGAACTGAACTGAGTGCTTTTTGACCCTTATCGGGCTTATAAATACACATACCTATGCGTCAAGTTGCCCGTCTTTGTTAGTATCCTTGTAATCATAGTCATTTATGTCTTAAGTGAATATAAAACAGTAGAGAAAGAAAACGCATGTATATATATCAGCATATTGGATCTGTGCATTCGGCCTAATAAACCTGCTGTCATCTGTGTCATTAATGTTAATCAAACACCAAAAGAAAAAGAGAAAATCTCTCACTGCTCTTGACTGAATCACTTTTGTTACTTTAATAAGAATAAATGTATATTTAATTTACACAGTGAAGATTATGCAGTATTTCTATACAGTTGATTACTTGATACTATGTATGTAATATTTCTTATTTCTAAAGCTTGAAGTTTTTCAGGTATTTCATTTGTGTCTTGTTTTCCTGTATGCTTGTATTTAGTTTCTTTGTTCTTATTTTAAACTGTTTACATATCTTCAGTAAGTGTGGGTGTTTTTTATTTTTATTTAGTTAGGCTAGTATTATATTTGTGATATTGAAATTGAGGAAAAAATTATGAAATTTAAATAATATCAAAAAAAATTATATAATTTTATAACTTTATTTAAAGCAAAAATAACTATTTTGCGATATTGTTATCATGTGATTAAAATTATTAATATTGTGATATAAGATTCATAAAATATAAAGTCATATCACCCACCCCTAAGCTTCTGAACCTACTTTGGGTTGTTTATTTATTTATTATTAAAAATATATATTTATTATATTTAATAAAACAATAAAATTATACATTCTTTTTATTTATTAATTATATTTAATAAAATAAGCGATGACCTTATGGTGGCCAGTAAATATGCTCAAGTTGGCTAACTCTCTTGTGGTTTTGTGTGTTTAGTCCCTCCCAGTGTTTCAGATGGCAGAGATGTTGGTGTGACCCTGGGTCAGAGAGGTGTCCTGCATTGTGAGGCAGATGCTGTACCCGAGGCAGATTTTGAGTGGTACAGAGATGACAGGAGGTATGGCATATCACTTCAGGATATTCTGCTTCATCTGTTCCTTTCTTTGGGATAAAACCATAACCTAGAAATATAAGGAATTATAGATGGTTACAATAACAATACTACATTTTGAACTACTGTGTACTAACATTTAAATTAATAATTTGGTACAATGCACGGTAATACTTTATTTTAGTGACCTTGTTATACATACTTACCTTAGTAATAACAGTAAGTTATGCATAATTACATAACTAACCCTAATCCTACCCTAACCTTATAGTAAGTACATGTAGTTACTAAATATTACTTAGTACTTAAATATATAATTGCACTGTAACAATTATGCCTTAAAATAAAGTGTAACCTTATGCACTAATATTTGGTACAGAACATGTCTTTACTTTGTACTTATATTTATATTTTAAAAGAAATACCTGCACCTAAAATGCATTTCTGTCATTCCATCTATAAAAATACATAATTATTATAATATTAACCCTTTCCTAACAACTTTACCCAACCTTAAATCTACCATGCCATGTAACCGTACCTGTATCCCACTTCAATAGCAGCGTTTTGCACTACAAGTACATTGATGGAAGTACATCTAGTATATACTGACTTTACTACAACTGATTTCTACAGTAACAGCTAGTTATTGACAAGAATTGTATTTCCTGTACAGTATGTCTGTAAGATTTATAATATTGACAGTGACACTGAGAGGTGAAGGACAAATATACTTCAGTAGCTGTACACGTCTGACTTGATGTGCTGTCATACATTCACTGTTTTCAACGGCAAAATACTTCACATTTGAGTGCCTTTGACTGGATGCGTCTAAGTATGTTCTCTCAAACTGTCTTTGATGTCAAGTGAAGAATAAGTTGTCACCCTGTTGTATCATAATTAAATGTGCCTAAGCGCGCCTGTGTGTCCCCCTGCGTGCCGCTGCCAGAAATTCAATCCTGCAGTTTTGCCTCCTTTGAATGTACGCAGGCCCGCTGCAATCTGCGTCCGAAAACGTTGATGCTGTCATAAATGTAACCTCAAGCTTCAAAGGAGGCTCTGATGTAGCATAAACAAGGCCGGGCTGATTCAAGTCTCCCCATTTGCTGACTGTTTCCCAGGATCTTCAATGGCTTTGATGGCATTGAGATCGAGGATGCCGGAGGACTTTCAAAGCTGACTTTCTTCAACGTGTCCGAGGCAGACTACGGCAATTACACCTGCTTCGCTATCAACAAACTTGGGAGCGCTAACACAAGCATCGTCCTATACGGTAGGTTTCAGTAGTTGATGGCTTTAATCAAGCTTTTAAACTCCTTGGAGCCTTTTCACAATTCTTCCATTAGTTTAATGTACAAATGGTGGAATTCTGTCTCCTTTTTTGCTCGAACATTCAATCAACAAAGCTGAACGAAAGCAGATCTTCCATCTGATAACATTCCTGTGAATTTCTCCTTGGTAGTTTGCAACTATAAATCTCTGAGGTTTCCATCTCGGGATTCTTCTTCATTTGCTTTTGATTCATGTTTTTATGTTTGTTTCTGTTGATGTAGAAATAATTGAACCCACTAGTTCAACGCTATTGCAAGGTTAGTAGTGTGCATGGGAATGTGGCGTCCTGATCATTTCCTAAAGCATGTTCCCGTGCGTATAAAAAAGAAGATGCAAACATGGTTATTTTCACATCAACCACAACGTGACGAAGCCAAGTTGTTGATATGGCACTTGAGTTATTTGGCGAGGTCGACACACACATTTTCCCTGATTTGAACAGGGTAATATAATTGTCGCTCCTCGTCTGACAGAATGTGATTGTCAGATTGTAAATTGGCCACTTGCTATTCCTATTAAGGGGTTATTAGCTTAAAATCCCATTTTTGTAATGTCAATAATATATTCAGCACATTGAGTGACAGTTTTAATTGGCGCTCTGGGATTGGCCGCTTACTGACATGCCTCGTTCTGCCTTCAGTCACTGTGGATTGATAAATAAGTCTCTTTTTTCTCTAGCCTAAACATGTTTCTCTTTGTCTTCTGTTACTTTCTTTCCTGTCTAACCTTCATCCACCATGGCATGGCTTCATTATGTCAATGCATGCTCTCATCCGCTGTCTGTAAGTACATGTTTGCATCATATGATGTCTTTTGATGTTTGTGGAATTGTGAGTGCATTATTTTTACTCGGTTGATGAGAAATGTACTTAAAGGAAGATTGTCATCATTAACTTTTGCAGGAACAGGAAAAGAAAATGAAATACCGTTCTCTAGTCCGTGCAATTACAATGGACAGAGAGCGGAGCTTTCAAGCTTCAAAAAAGATGCAAAAACACCATGAAAATATCATAAAAGTGCTGTAGTCCAAGACTTCTGAAGTCAAACCATAGTTTGAGAGTATTAGTAATGCTCATATCATGAAAGAATCATTCTTTTGAGTCAGATTTTCAGTTGATTCGATCCACAAAATGCATTTGAATTGGACTGTTTCGGTCCTCTGACACATTGGTCTAGTTGCAGCGGTTACCAGATCACTGGAGGTGAAGATTATCAGTTCACTTTCAGTCTGTTCCTCACGCAGATCATCGTTTGACTTCTGAACACACACACCATGATACTTCTGTGGTACTTTTGCATCCCTTTTGAAGCCTGAAAGCTTCAGTCCCGGTTCATTATAGAGGCATGGAAAAGAACGACCATTGAATTGTTACACAGAAGAAAGAAATTAATATCTAGAATGAGGGTGAAATGATGACAGAATCTTTATTTTTTTGGTGAACTGTTCCTTTAAATGTACATTTGCCCCTTACAAAAAAGTGGTATGGTCTTATTCAGACATAATAAACACGTTATTACACAATGGTTATTACACCATAGTATACATCAACTCAATATACCATGGTACCTCTACAGTAGGTGAAACCAGGGTCAATTTATTCTTTTTCTCTACTTAAATGTTTGTCTTTTGGAATAAAATCTGTAAATGTGTCAACAGTAATACTACTATTAATATGCGTATGTTGTGAAATATATAGATTTTCAGACAAGAAGTAAAAAAATATAGTGCAGTTATAAAAGCACACATTGAGATTAAACAATCAATCTAAAATTTGCCATTGATTTAATACTTAATATAGTTTTAGAATCTATGATATATATCGCATATTATATGTAAAATAATACCAAAGACTTTAGGAAGACGGTGCACTCCGATTACTTATGGATGGGATAAATTGCAACGCCCAATATGGCGCATAAGCCCCGCCTTCTAAATGAAAGAGCCGATCGTTGATTAGTGAAGTCATTGCAGCTGCCTAGAAGCTACGGTTGCTATAGAAACAGGCAGTGTTCTGAGAAGCGGACTTAGAACTCTTTCCGGGCTGAAAAGGGCAGTTTTTGTCATGATTCGAGCATTTAGAAACCAAATTTATGAGACCATTGCCGTCATATTTCATTGGTGATTTTAAATATGACATTTAATCGTAAGCTTGGCAACACATTTTATGTTTCCCCATTGAAAGAGATAAGAGCTGCACTTGCACGCCTGAGAGGTGGTTTAAAGATGGCCAAAAAGATTAAAAGATTTCAGTCACACATTTTCTAAAACAGGGTTCACTTTATCACAGAGTTGTGATAAAATGTGAAAATATGAGCAAAATATTAGCATGTGTTAACTTAGTCTGTCAAAATAATTATATAAAAAAAAACATTCTCTTTTTACACCTCTTTTTATCATGTAAATAAATATCACTCTAACCTGTTTGTGATGAAAGACATCTAGTGTGTTATAATTGCCTCTGGTCTTTCCTACTTTTTTGTAAGGAGTCATTCCTTGCCTGCATGTTGTTGATAGTTGTTAGTGATTTGTCCTTGTATTGTCCTTTAATGTTTCTTCTCTGCCAAGAATAGAAATCTTGTCCTGACCAACTTTTCTCCACTGTCTGGCCTAAAAAAAGTGTGGGATTGGTAACCATGTCCTCTCTGGAGAGTCATTAATTGTATTGAATTTGATTGTGAGAACCTCACATTAGTATAATTACACTTGTGCAGGATTTACTCTAAGCTGTGGCTGCAGAATAATTGGATAGCTTTCCCTAAAGAAAGTCTACCGTACACCCCTAAATCCAAGGAAAATTAGACTTCCGTCTAAAAGGCCCATCAAAGAGAAGGATTTAATAGACAGCCATACTAATGCGTGACATAATGTCTGTTTTGTTGGGACTGAGAATTGGTGCTCTCTGATCTTTCACACCAAATGTGAAACAAAAAAGGGAAATGATGGTGACGGTAAAAAAAATATGAAATGGGAGGGAAAATTGTAACTTATGCAGCGTTGACATAGCTTTTTTCGTAAATGTTTTACATTAGGGGTGCTCCGATTGATCGGCTACCGATCGCTGCCGGCTAATCAACTTTTTTTGGGATGCTTGATCGGCGGTCACCATAATGGCCAATCTTCAAATAGATTGGTATGGGTGATCGTATCGGCAGATATTGCTTCCTGTAATCGACGATCATGATCGGCTCAGAAGATCTTGATGCACCCTTACTTTTGAGTTTCTTAAGGGGAAAAAAGCGAACGCGGAAGTATTGAATTATCTTCCATCTCATATTTTTCCATTACCGTGTCCTTTTTGTGGCTCCGTAAATATCTGTTCCCACCAAGAGTGTAAAAAAAATCAATACATTAAACTAATTAAACTTCTGCTTGTGTATATGTGTATATACTTGGGGTTGCATGACTACTTTTTTCTAATTGACTAGTTGGCCAGAAAAGTAGACTAGTCATTGGAGTTGTACATTATGTAAATGACTCGCCACATGCCATCAGCAGTTTCTGACAAGTCCCAATCTATCCCGGCTAACACCGCAGAAACAAAATAGATTGCTTCTATTTTAAAAGTGAAGTTGTCTACACTGTGTATGGTGCAATGTTGTGTGCCGTGTAGACATTCAGTAACAAGAACGCATCCCATGCAGCTGATATATCTCCACTGCCAGAGTCATGCTGCTTGTGTTGTGATGAACACCGTATAAAACACCTCACCCTCGCTTATAGTTCCTGTCAGCCTCTGGACAGTGTTCAGCGCAGTGTGTGTACATCATTTTATGTGCATAATTTGCACATGATGTTTTCAGTGGTCTTGCTTCCGGAAGTGTTCACTCCTGTCATTCTCTTGACTGACTCCTGGGAATGCTCAGACTATAGTTTGAATTAATGCCATTTCTTTAACATCAGCAAACACGACCCCAATCCTTCACATGAAAATCAGTCTACAGGCTTTCATAGATTTTTCCACAGCTCTCTTTCCAAGTTGTGTTTCAAGCTGTTCTCACATTGCCAATAAAAAGTGATTAATACGTGAAAATTCTTACATATAGCCCCTTTGAATAGACAATAGTTATAAGTATAAAATTCACAATGCTTCATGGAAGTGGGTGGTTGTTAATGAGATTTTTGCTATGGATCTCATTTCCATGGTAACCATACTTTCTGATGCTTGCAAGGGTGACTGTGAGTAATTCATTGGGAAATTGACTATCAAGCATGATTTTATTAATATTATTATTATGTTTTTAAATGAGGCTGAATCACACTGGACGTGTTGCCTTCACTGATACACATTATATCCCGTATCAGCCATGGAGCGCTTGGTAGGTCTGGCTTGAAAGGTTTATATGTAAAAAAAAAAACATAATTTCCCAATGGAGAAAATTAATGGGATTTTCACTTGTGCAACCCCAAAATATAAATATACACATCTATGGATCTATGTGTGTCTTGCATGGTTGTTTTTTTGAGACTGAAACTCTACCTGATGTCATGGTAACAAACCAATGACTAGAACTAGCCATGTCTCCTGCTAAACCATAATACAGAGCTGGATCTCACAAAACCATATCCAGGTCAGATTTTACCATAAAATCAAAATGAAAATTAATAACCATTCAGATATACTACTGTTTTTTTTTTTTTGTAAGCTTTTTTTTTTGTTTTAAGTTTTCTAACCAAGCCTCCATTTATTTGATACAAATGTAATATTGTGAAATATTATTACAATTTAAAACAACTGTTTTCTAATGTAATAAATTTTAAAGTGTAATTTATTCCAGTGATGTTAAATCTGAATTTTCAGCAGCCATTATTCCAGTCTTCAGTCACAGTGTCACATGATCCCTTTCTAAATCATTCATATATGCTGATTTGAGACACATTTCCTATTATTATCCAGTTATGCTGCTTATTGGCATATACATTTTAGGATTATTTGAATAGAAAGTTCAAAAGAATATATATATATATATATATATATATATATATATATATATATATATATATATATATATATATATATATATATATATATATATATATATATATTTGAAATAAAAAATTTTTTCCAATTGTTACTGACCGCAAACTTAAATGGTAATTAACAATAATATTAATAATATATTAATTTTAAAACTTTAGTTTTTGTCTTTTTAAAAATATTTTTCTTTTGATTTTAGGATGAAATATGATGATCTTGACAGGTTTCATGAGATTCACCCATATAACATTTGCTTTTTGTATTTTTACTGATGGCATTTTCATCAGACGAGCGCTATGACACTCGCACACTTGTCGGTGTGCTTTGTTTTACTCGTCTGCCCTTAGTAATCTGGTCAAACTGCACCTTCAGTGATTAGCAACCGCAATTACGGCTGACCTCAGTGGTTGACCGGTCAAGGATGTGCCGGACAGTAGGGTAATAATGGTGTTAGCACAGGGAGACGGGATGTGCTGGTTTAAAAAGAGGAGAACAGATGCTCCTACGATACAAATGTGACCACTAAAGACCCTCACTTAGATGTTAATCTGCCAATCTGGAGCACTTCCGTCCCAGTTAGATGACCCGGCACCACAGAACAGAACCATGCCAGAAATACTCTAGTTTGACTTGACGAATATTTTAGGCTAAAACATCTCATTTGGACTAAAATATTTCAGCCTGGTCTCATTGATAATGCGTAGATATTAACACGTTAACTTTCAAAGACACAAAACATACTTTTTGTAAGTTTGTATAGATGCTGAAACATATAATATGGATGTATCGGCAACATTTTAACATAGCTTTTATACAGCTACAAAACTTTAAAAATTAATGAATCTTTTATATCATAAAGATATTTGTATAATTTCCCTTTTACCATTTTACAGATAAATGTAAGATAACCCTAGAATTATCCCTTAACCCTAGAATATAAAATATTAAAACATAATGGACAGATGTGTAGGAAAATTACCATTTTAGTAACAATATATTAGCCTGACAAGCCAGACCCGCATCAAGATGTTGGGTCTGGGAACACACCATTGGCAGGGCTCAATCCGAGGGGCGGGATAAACGGTTGACTATCAAGCATGATTTTATTAATATTATTATTATGTTTTTAAATGAGGCTGAATCACAATGGTCTGAAATCTTTCAAATTTGTACCCCGGTAAAGTTGTTCATACGTTCATACGTTGTTCATACGTAAATATTTTACTCTTTAATGCTGTCAAAACGTCAATATAATACGTTTCAGTGTGTATGAAAATATTAGATGTACATGTGGTAGAACTACACTTCACGTAAAAATACACGTATTCTCATGAGATCATGTTGAAAATCTGCCTAATAGCACCAATGGAAATGATTTACTAAATCTTTTTGAGTCCATATTGCATGTTTCTTTATTCCTGTAAAGTGTTGTGTTAAATATTCTCTCTTTTAGCGGAGACGGCTTCTGTTTTAGAAATGACTTCCTCCGATTTAGAGCAAACAGCCTTTGAAAACAGTGATTTGTGGGAAGGTACACAAGCTACTAAATACTGTACTCAACTACTAATCACTAAAAAACTCATCAACAAAGAGGAGTTGCTGTAATATACTAACAGATTTAACAAGAACTGCTTGACTAGACAATAGCGACTTAGTGCAGTAAACCTAGAAAATGCTGTCAGCTGACACTTTTGAGAAGAAGAAAATATAACAGAGGAAGTAAGATCAAATCAGAAGTGCAGATGCGTAGGTGAGCGACCTACATGTGAGTTCAGCGACATTATAGACAGTCTCGAGAATAAAACCAGGCAGTTTACAGCGCAGTTGGAGACCGGAGCTGAATTTGCCTGACGCGTGTGAATCTTTTCAATGCTTTAGGACCCGGAGCAGTTCAGGATGGCAACAGCGGCACGTCAACGGTCTTCACGCCCACCTGTCTACTTCTCATCGTACTTCTACAAATCTTGCTCAAGTTTTGATGCCGAAGATGTTTTCAGTGGATACAAATCACTGTTCGTGAGGCATCACGCTCATCCTGGAGTTACAAATCGTGCATGGGTTACCAAAAATGCCTGGAAATGTGCATGGGGTACCCAAGTACTTCCTTTTAATAAAGTAATCATGCATTTCTTTTGTTTATAATAGAGTTTAATAATGTAACTTCTCTTACATTGCTAATTATCACACTGTTTTGCCCCACCGAATACACTTTTGTATTCCGTAAACGCAAACGACAGAGAGGCATGTCTAATTTTTAAATATTTAATTTTATTTATTTTTGTGGCTGTCATTTTAATTTGACTCTGTAACTCCTTAAGAATTCATATAGAATACAGTGTGATAGGGGAAAAATGATTTCAAGTCAAAGGCATGCGATGAGGAAGGGCATATGTATTTTTTTTTATTTGTCGCTGTATCATAACTGTACAGCCAATCATAATAAGCAGCAAAAAAGACACCTATTTTAGCTCCGTAATAGTCACATCATGTTTCGTTTTGAGTACTTCTAATCTACATTTTAGCTTTTAATACAACCGAAAACAATGCGATACACATCAGTATGTTTTATTTTGATTATGTTTTGATGACCAGAACGGCACAGTTGGACTATGCAGAAACAAAAGCTCTATAAAATGATTTATTTACACCACAAAGGAATAAATCAGATGTTGGAGTCATGTTAGTGCATATGGGATGACAATGAATGAATCAGTGTTGAAAAATGTTACATTTGGAGCTTTGTGTAACACCAAGTTATTGGATCCATTATGAGAGCCCAAAGAGCAATCTGCTAATACCTGTTGATTTATCGGTGACAAACTTGACATCAAATGTTATTTTTACTACCATTTTGAGTTATACAAACCAAACTGGGCGCTTAAATGCTCTTTATTTAAACACTTCTCGTCATCGTTCCTGCTAACATCTCTGTATGTATATGCATATATCTAACTTGTACAAAGGGAAAGTATGCACTTGTTTTTACTAAAATTGTGAACCTGTTTAATACAATGCAACGTTTTCTATTTTTTGTTATTCCCTGTTTCAGAAGCTGTGTAATTTATTTCTCAAAGGATATTATAGTAGATACAAGCTCATTGCAGTTACTCATTGTGAAATCCGATGTCTAAATATTGTGCTTTTGGAAAAAGCAGATGAGACTCTGACTCATTTGTCCGTCATCATCTCATCATGAGCAGATGTCTTGTTACCATCCATATTCTGAGGGGGAGAAAAGAATAGTTTCTGAAACAAACCATTGCCATATTAAGGTGGTGTTTGACCTCAAATCCATATTAAGATTTTTTTTTTTCAGTTTTTTTTGCAATGTTTGATAGGATATATTCCTAATGTTTCCACTTTATTACAAATGTGGTTAAAGGAATAGTTCAGACAAAGATGAAAATTGTCATCATTTAATCACCCTTGTGGTGTTCAAATAAAAATAATTGAGCATTGATTATAAGTAAGTATTCCTTATTTAGCCACTAAAAATGAAAATGTTGGTGTGCAAACTACACAAACCATTTTTAAGGTTTTTTTCTTGCTATTTTTGGAGCTTAAAAGCATCTCTCCTCATTCACTTTCATTGTAATGTCAAGACAGTCATCAGAACATATTTTGCGATCTCTGGAAAGAAGGAAATCATCCAGGTTTTCAAATGAGTAAATGATGACAGTTTACATTTTCGGATGAATTTTCCCTTTGAATATCATGTTTTTAAAACCACGTATCAGATACAAATCAGTGGATTTTAAGCACAAGTTGTATGTTCATGAAAGGGAATGTCATGTATGTGCAAAGTTTAATGGGTGACTGTGTGTGTTCTTGCCACAAAGGTGTATTATTCAACATTATGGTGTCATTTTTCATTTTATCTTTTTAAGATGTGGGGAACTTAACCAGTCTACACTGTAAAAGACAATGTTGTTTCAACGTTTTAAAAAAAGTGTTCGCGCTGCCTTATAATTTTAAGTTGAGTCAACTTGAAATGTGAAGATGTGCAGTGACAACTTGGATATTTGAGTTGACTAAACTTTTTAAAAAATTGGTTGCACTAACACTTTCTTTTTTAAGTTGAAACAAAAATTTTTAGAGTGTATGAACAGTCCAGATATTGCATATATAGACAGATCAGTGAGACTAACCTGACAACAGTCAGAAATCCCCCAAAAGAAGCACCTTGTGATAAATAATGATTTCCTCTGGGGAAGACAGCGTTTGGATCAAGGCTGATTAAAAAGAGGGCGATCAATCAGTGCTCCCTGTTAACAGAAACACAGGGCTCGTCTGTGCATGGCTGTAATGTAATTCATATGTCCAACTTGGTGCAAAGAATTGACTTTTTTTTTTATTTTATCCCACCATTCAACCATTAAAACAACCAGCCTGGAGAAGTTCACTTTGTTCCACTGATCTCTAGTGGTTCCCTGGAGAGGAACAAATTATTAAAAGTATTTTAACTCCTTGTACTGTAAAAAAATTGTTTCGTCATATGTTTTTCTTTTAATGGCGATGTTGTGTTCATATTTAAGACTTACAATAATAAAATGTTGTATCTAAATAGAATTGGTCTGCAGTCTAATTGTAATTCTTAAATGACCCTGGAGAATATATACACAGTATATATTCAAATATATAAAATATACATGCATAATTAACTGTCTTCTCTCTGAGTGGCCATATGGTCTACTTTTTTTTGACCTCAAGGTCACTGCTTGCATGAATGTCTTGTGCCACTTTACACCAGTGGATAATGAATCCAGCAAATGTCAATTTGAACAGAAAGTTACGGGCTGACTATCACAATTTTTACCAAAATATTTCTCAGGGTGGGTTTATTTTCTTACTTGATACCTTTGCCTTCAAGGGACAAAAAAATAAATAAAGCTATTGCCACTGTAAATGCTGATTTATGCTGCGTTTCAGACAGATTTATACCACCACCTTCTAGGAAATAACGCCTTAAATGGCACTCAATGCCTGCTTCCAATGAATATGAGCGTAAAAACAAGTTTTCACATTAGATATTAAGTTAATGTAATGTTACCTTCATTTTTGCTTTTTGTCAGCTGTTACGAAGTGATATGTTATTTTTATTCTGTTTTGCCATAATTGACACAAAAACATAATATCCTCTCATTGTGCCATGGCGACATTATGCGGTAAACATGTGAACGTGATGTGTGATTGACTGGGACTCACTGAGGTCTGATGTGGGACATTTAATTTGGGATATTACCATGTCCCACCTCACCTGGAATGCAGCATTAGTATCAGGGCATGTTATCACACTATATGGTTTAAGTTGACACAGTTGCGTCTGCCATTAAACAAGCTAAATTAAAGCAATCCTAACCAAATGCAGGCCGCAGAAACACACCACAGCAGTTTCAAGACAATGCCACCAGATCAGCAGTCTCAGACCAGAAGTTAAAGGGATAATTCACCCAAAAATAAAAATTAGCCCATGATTTACTCACCCTCAAGCCATTTTAGGTGTATATGAGATTCTTCTTTCAGACGAATACAACCGGAGTATAAAAAAATGTCCTGGCTAATCCAAGCTTTATAATGGCAGTGAATGGCAGCCCAAAATTTTAAGCCCACAAAAGTCCATCCATCCATTATAAAAGTAATCCATTTGGCTCCGGGGGGTCAATAAAGGCCTTCTGAAGTGAATCGATTGGTTTGTGTAAGGAAAATATACATGTTTAAAACTAGCTATATCTATCTTCCGGCTGCCTTCAGTATTCAATGTATGAAGAAAGTGTAACGCCTCTCGCAATTCAAAACGCTCACCAACGTCATTGTCGCGCCAGCTATGCCTTTCCCGTAAGTTGAATATGTAATGCGGCCCGCAGGAAGCTAGATATTTTACTTTATAACGTGGTAAATATGGATATTTTTATAATGTATGGATGCACTTTTTTGGGCTGCCATTATAATGCTTGGATTAGCCAGGACATTTTTCAATAATTGTATTCGTCTGAATGAAGAACCTGGCTTGAGGGTGAGTAAATCATGGGGTAATTTTCATTTTTGGGTGAACCATCCCTTAAAGGTGGTGATTATAGCATCATTAAGGTTCGTGGTGGAGGGTGGGGCTGGGATATTTGTTATGGTGGAGTCTGCAGTTACAGTGATGGTAAGATTTGTGTTTGGTTATGCGGTCTTCAGCTCCATCTTAACATATGGTCTAAGGCTGCTGTCCTGAACCGCTGCCACGCATCTGCCACGTTCTGTATGAATTAGCAAAAAAAAAGGTACAAAAAGATGGTATAAAATTACATTTAAAATATGTGACAACTTGCTCTGGTCATAATCATTGGCACCCCTAGAACTGGTGTATATTCCCATTCATATGTAGATTATTGGTATTTTTTTTTATTTTTAGCACACCAGGGTGGCTAAAG
Organism: Gobiocypris rarus; assembly: GCA_023029165.1. NCBI lineage: Eukaryota > Metazoa > Chordata > Actinopteri > Cypriniformes > Gobionidae > Gobiocypris > Gobiocypris rarus. The sequence continues at coordinate 4,447,270 of CM040922.1, read as the reverse complement.
GAGCATGAAATTGTCCAGCCATGACTTCCTGTTCAACAGGAGTATAAATATGAGGAAACACCTTTACTTTTACGTCAATGAAAAATTAGATTTTTGTGAATTTTTTTTAATGAAAGATCAAAAGGATAAATATATAAAATATATTTTCACAGCCATTTTTGATCATATTAACCAGGGGTGATGATAATTCTGACCACAACTGTATGGACTTTATACTACCTTTCAAAAGCTTGGGGTCAATACGTGACAGTAAATGGCGGTAAACTCAACACAAAATAGCACCACAATTCTTGAGCACCAAATCATCATATTAAAAATTATTTCTGGAGGATCATGTGACACTGAAAACTGGAGTAATGATGCTGAAAATACAGCTTTGATCACAGAAAGTAGAAAACAGTTATTTTAAACTGTAAATATTTTAAATATTCCTGTGATCAAAGCTCAATTTTTAGCATCATTAATCTAGTCTTCAGTGTCACATGATCCTTTTGAAATAAATCCATAATTGTACTGTATTTTTCATCATTGCAGCCTTTGTGAGCATAAGAGACAAAAACATAAAAAATCTTGCCGACCCCAAATGTTTGAACGCTAGTCAGTGTATGTACTGTATATTTCTGATTCTTTCCTAAATCTACGTATCTCCTGTTATACTTGTTTATCCACTTGAAAAATGAAAACTCGTTGAAAACCAAAGCAAATCCTCACCACGTCAGGCTGATTCCAAATCAATAATTCAAAGCCCAGATTCTGAGAGCACTTAAGCACCGTCTCGATCCTCCACTTGTGTTCTGGTTAAGGACGGAGGTGTCAGTATTGTAAGTGTTTTAAAGGGATTTGACAGGCAGTCTGTGGGAGTGATTCACATGAGCTCTAAGTGCTGAGGTTGAGAATGAAGCTGTGAGATCTATTCTAAAAGTGACGCGAGAGATGTCTGTGATTGAATTTAGGAAAGGCTCCGGTGAAGACTCTTAATTAAAGGCTCGCATTTCACTGTCTGTCTTTTTTTTCTTGCTTGATTGTTCATTGTAAATGACTGGCTGTAGTGTCGCTCGATGCTAGTTAGAGAGGCAGCAGGTGACAAACATGGCAGTATGGAAGACAATTAGAATGGTGGTGGAAAGACAGCTGAATATACAGGCAAACAGTCAGATCAGCTTTACATATCTAAAAGAGAATGACGGTGTCGAAATATAAAGTTGGATGGTTAAGTTGCAAGGTGCACATCCCACAGATGCTCGATTGGATTGAGATTTGGAGGCAAAGTCAACACATCAAACTTGTGTTGTTGTGCTCCTCAAACCATTCTTGTTTGTGGTAGGAGCATTATCCTGCTGAAAGAGCCACAGCCACTAGGGAATACCGTTTCCATGAAAGGGTGTCCATGGTCTGCAACAATGCTTAGGTAGGTGGTACATGTCAAAGTAAAATCCACATGGATGGCAGGACCCAAGGTTTCCCAGCAGAACATTGCCCAAAGCATCACACTGCCTCCGCCAGCTCGCCTTCTTCCCATAGTGCATCCTGGGGCCATGTGTTCCCCAGGTAAGCCACGCACACACACACGGCCATCCACGTGATGTAAAAGAACACGTGATTCATCAGACCAGGCCACCTTCTTCCATTGCTCCGTGGTCCAGTTCTGATGCTCACGTGCCCACTGTTGGTGCTTTCGCCAGTGGACAGGGGTCAGCATGGGCACCCTGACTGGTCAGCGGTTATGCCGCCCCATACGCAACAAACTGTGATGCACTGTGTATTCTGACACCTTTCTATCAGAACCAGCATTAACTTCTTGAGCAATTTGAGCTCCAGTAGCTCGTCTGTTTGATCGGACCACATGGGCCAGCCTTCGCTTCCCACATGCATCAATGAGCCTGGGCCGCCCATGACCCTGTGGCCGGTTCTTCATTGTTTCTACCTTGGAGCACTTTTGATAGATCCTGACCACTGCAGACCGGGAACACCCCACAAGAGCTGCAGTTTTGGAGATGCTCTGACCCAGTCGTCTAGCCATCACAATCTGGCCCTTGTCAAACTCGCTCAAATCTTTACGCTTGCCCATTTTTCCTGCTTCTAACACATCAACTTTTTTAGGACAAAATGTTCACTTGCTGCCTAATATATCCCACCCACTAACAGGAGCCGTGATGAAGAGATCATCAGTGTTACTCACTTCTCCTGTCAGTGGTCATAATGTTATGCCTGATCGGTGTATATAAGGGATAATCCACGGCTAGCATGCAGTGCAATAATTGACCGGGAATGTAAAGCTCACTTTATTTTCGTCAGTTATGGCTCATTAGGTCTAGCATTCTGCCCGTATTGAATCAGACACAGAGATAAGGTGCGAAAGATTACATTTATTTGAATGAATGAATGAATGAATGAATGAATTAAAGCATTTATTTGAATTAATTAGAGAGAGAGAGAGAGAGAGAGAGAGAGAGAGAGAGAGATTTGTACGGGTGTCTGTTCAGTGACTCTTTCTGTTAACAACAAGGATGTGAGTTTAATTTCTTTCCACGATCATATAATCTAGCGATTGAGTAGCAAAGAAGCGGGGGTGCACATAACTTTTTGGTCTGGTTCTCACGTGGCACGTTTTATGACACATAACTAAAATGAACTAACCATGAGCAATACATTTGTTACAGTATTTATTAATCTAAATTAATCACAGTGCATTAACTAATGTTAACATATACAACATTTGATCTTAATAATAATAATTAGTTACATTTATACATCGCTTTTCTAGACTATTAATATAGACGGGGGGGAATCTCCTCAACCACCACCAATTTGCAGAATCCACCTGGATGATGCGACAGCAACCATATTGCCCCAGAACGCCCAACACACACCAGCTGATTGGTGGAGAGGAGACGGAGTGATGAAGCCAATCAGTATACGGGGATGATTGAGGCCATGATGCAGGCGTTAAACGTCTCATCTGAAGGATGGTGCTTATTGACAGTATAGTGTTAGGACCCACACAGATCACAGGGTGAGCACCCCCGCTGGCCTCACTAACACCTCTACCAGCAGCTACCTGGTGTTCCCAGGAGGTCTCCCATCCAGGTACTGACCAGGCTCAGCCCTGCTTAGCTTCAGTGGGAAACCAGTCTTGGGCTACAGGGTGATATGGCTGCTGAAAATGTATTCGTAAATGCTGAAAAAGGGTTAATAAATGCTGTAGAAGTACAGTTCATTGTTAGTTCATGTTAACTACTGAAACCTTATTGTAAAGTGTTACCAGGGGCAGTTTCCCATTGTGACAACTTACCCCATATAGTGTAAAGACATTCTCTATACATTTGGTGTTGTTTTTCTGGACCTTAACAAGTGAAACTGTCTAACAACTTGTATGTAGCCAATGCTTTAATGTATGTGCCTATACAGAAATGATCATAATCCTATCATTAGAATATAAATACTGGTAAAACTTGCATTTCATGAAAAATGGTGGGAAGATGTCACAAGTAGAATTTGGCTTCCGACTAACAAACGGCAGATGTTGAAATTGAATATTCATTGAGTTTTAAAACGGGGGTAGAGGAGGTGAGAAAAACGTTACGTAACTTGCCGATTTCTTGCCAATCCTTTGTCTACAAGCTATTAATGTTCAACATGAAAACAAAAGATGGAAGCCAGGGAACGATCACCTTTTATGCTCGGAGGTGAAGGTACAATCACCTCCCTTGAAGCAAACAAAAGCCTGCTCTGTTTCTCCCTTCTGTACTCCTGGTGGACGTCTTTATCTTAGTGCCCAGGAGCGCCCCTCTGGAACTTGCCATGAGAGCTGCTTATTTGGAAAGACAAATATGTGAATAAATAAGCATTTCTACAGGCCGCATTAACTTGACATGACATTTCTTGGCTGCATTATCTTTAGGACCGCAGCCAAACCGTGAGCATATCGTCAATAGAGCAGGGCCAGTGTGAGGAGAGATGTGCGGGTAAACTGTCTTTTAAAACATGTAGCATGTCAACACTGGTAAACTTGTTAAAAGTGCTCAGTGGAATACTGAACCTCAGAGTTAGCGTATAGTGGTTAATAAATGGCTTTTTATTCTGATTAGACTACAATGATCATTTTGCTGCTGCTTAAATCAACCGCTCTGTAAAGATGTAAATCACTGTGCCAAAATAACGTTCTTCTATATATATATATATATATATATATATATATATATATATATATATATATATATATATATATATATTTATTTATACACACTGAAGATTGTGCTGTATCAGTAAGTTGTGAATATATTCAAAATATATTATTGACCTCTTCGACCTTTATTGCTTAATGGTGCAGTGTGTACATTTTAGTGACTCTAGTGGTGAGGTTGGAATCGCTCACCCCTCCCTTTCGAAGCACATAGAGTAGCTACGGTGGCTGACACAGGACAAAGATGTCATCATCTCAGACAGTAAAGAGTCGCTAGTGCTCTATAGTGCAGTTTGTCCATTTAGGGCTACTGTAGAAACATGGTGGATTCAAAAGGCTCATTCTAAGGTAATAAAAACATAACGGTTCATTGTGTAAGGTCTTACATACACCACTAAAAACATAGTTATGTATATTATATTGCATTTCTGTCAATAGATCCTTAAAAATATTACAACTGCACCTTTAATAGTGCTCAACAGTGTCTGCCAACTTGGTTCCGGAAGTATTTTGTCCATTCATTTCTAGGATTCCTCTTTTATAAAAGTCTTTCTTTAAAGCGTTATAAGCAGGGGTGCACATAACTTTTTGGTCTGGTTCTCACTTGGCACATTTTTATCCTATAATCTGTCGTCATCTCTTTCCTCCTGACTGCTCTCCTCACTATCTTCTTTTCTTCTCATGGCAGATAATGATGATGTAGTCCTGCTTCTTTCTCCCTGGTTAAGCCTGCGATTTGCTCAACAGCTGGCTTTGGGTCAAAAGTCTGATGTCATCTTGGACAAGTTAATATATTTCTGTCAAGTTCAACCAAACTTTTGGCTCTGGAGATGAAGTTCATGCGGTCATGTCCTTATGTAGTGAGGCGGCAGAGACTGAAAACACTGTGAGCGTCGTGTGTGTGTGTGTGTGTGTGTGTGTGTGTGTGTGTGTGTGTGTGTGTGTGTGTGTGTGTTAAACAAAACACTGTATCGCCATTCATTCACACAGAGACATGCAGAACAGTCAGGTTCAATATTCACAGACACTAGTCTATATTGTGATTTGATTTAAGTGTATGATATGCTTTTTATTTATTCATCAAAAATTTGATTAAGATTATTATATGTATTATACAGTAAGTTCTGTTTTTATGACTGGATTCCGCGATTTTCCACATTGCGGAAATCATAGGGCCCTTTACTAGAAAGACATTTAACAACTAATAATTAATGAACACACTTGTCATCATCTTACCAGAGATAGAGAAAACCATACTCCAGTATGTAAACATGTCTCTGTCCCCAAAAGTGCCAACAAATTTCGTAGTGAAAAGCACTTCAATCCACGTTTTCGGCTGTGCAACGTTTATTTTTACCACGCATGTGCCACAAACCCTAAGTCATGAACCAAGCCACCAGCTACGAGCTGAATCATAACATTACAGACTTTGATTTGAAGCAACAACAAAAAATCTGAAATTCAGACAAAACTGAACACTGTGAACTTAACGGCTTAAGTGATAGAAAGAAACAATCCCATAAAGCATTGCGACCAGCATAATCAAATTAAAAATGATGGCGAAATAGAAAACTTCTCATGTACAAAAGTTTATTGCAAATGATGCATATATATATATATATATATATATATATATATATATATATATACACTCACCTAAAGGATTATTAGGGACACCATACTAATACTGTGTTTGACCCCCTTTCGCTTTCAGAACTGCCTTAATTCTACGTGGCATTGATTCAACAAGGTGCTGAAAGCATTCTTTAGAAATGTTGGCTCATATTGATAGGATAGCATCTTGCAGTTGATGGAGATTTGTGGGATGCACGTCCTGGGCACGAAGCTCCCGTTCCACCACATCCCAAAGATGCTGTATTGGGTTGAGATCTGGTGACTGTGGGGCCATTTTAGCACAGTGAACTCATTGTCGTGTTCAAGAAACCAAATTTGAAATGATTCGAGCTTTGTGACATGGTGCATTATCCTGCTGGAAGTAGCCATCAGAGGATGGGAACATGGTGGTCATAAAGGGATGGACATGGTCAGAAACAATGCTCAGGTAGGCCGTGGCATTTAAACGATGCCCAATTGGCAGGGGCCTAAAGTGTGCCAAGAAAACATCCCCCACACCATTACACCACCACCACCAGCCTGCACAGTGGTAACAAGGCATGATGGATCCATGTTCTCATTCTGTTTACGCCAAATTCTGACTCTACCATCTGAATGTCTCAACAGAAATCGAGACTCATCAGACCAGGCAACATTTTTCCAGTCTTCAACTGTCCAATTTTGGTGAGCTTGTGCAAATTGTAGCCTCTTTTTCCTATTTGTAGTGGAGATGAGTGGTACCCGGTGGGGTCTTCTGCTGTTGTAGCCCATCTGCCTCAAGGTTGTGCGTGTTGTGGCTTCACAAATGCTTTGCTGCATACCTCGGTTGTAACGAGTGGTTATTTCAGTCAAAGTTGCTCTTCAATCAGCTTGAATCAGTCGGCCCATTCTCCTCTGACCTCATTAAAATTGCTTAAATCACCTTTCTTTCCCATTCTGACATTCAGTTTGAAGTTCAGGAGATTGTCTTGACCAGGACCACACCCCTAAATGCATTGAAGCATCTGTCATGTGATTGGTTGATTAGATAATTGCATTAATGAGAAATTGAACAGGTGTTCCTAATAATCCTTTAGGTGAGTGTATATATATATATATATATATATATATATATATATATATATATATATATATATATATATATATATATATATATATATAAAAAATTAAAGTATTTTATGAGCATAACATCGAAGCTTAACATCGAAGCTAACGAGATCTGCTGCGTTTCGATTCTCTGGTGGGATTTTCTGTGCAGCATCATGGGTAATGTAGTTTTCTGCTGTTAAACACACTTATTTTAAAAATACTATATTATGGATGGATTAAAAGGCTAAGAAAAAACTAAACTTTGAATCTTTCATTTACAAGTGAATTTAGGCAATATTATAATGTACAAAATGAAAAATTGATTTAATTTGCTAAATATTTAAGTGTTTTAAATATTAGTGAGCTTTAGATGACAAAAAGTAATTAAGATAACACTTTATTTTAGTGTCCTAATTACATATGTTACATTTACCCTCTGTAGTAATAACAGTAAAGTATGCATAATTACATGCAACTAGCCATAAAGCAAACCCTATAGTAACTGCATGTTAGTTATCATCACTAAAATCTATAATTACACTGCAACAATGACACTTTAAAATAAAGTGTAACCTGATAAATACAATTAAATATCCAATATCAATAACCTATATGGTGCAGATATATTGTGCATCCCCGTTTAAAAGATTCTATGACAGTACGTTAGATAACTAACAACTCCAAACTAGAAGAAAATATTCTTAACTTTATTACACAGAACACATACAACAGTCTTTTACTCATTTTCCAATAGTAAAAAAAGAAAAATACAACTACGGCTGTACATGCACATTGAGAGAGCTGTGTGTTGCAAATGTTAAGGTATCATACACTTTACAATCGTGACTAGATAGAGACAGTCAGAAAAATAAATACAAACATACAATACAGTTTTGCAAGGGAGGGCAAAATACTTTTTGCCAAGAGATTTGGGGTGAAACACTGTTGCTATGATTAGATGTACCATGTATACTCGCAGCAGTTTTAAAATAACCACGATCAAGTCAGCAAAAATCCAGAGTGCTATTATTGAATGTTTGCTATTTCGTTCCCTTCAGATGACAGTATATCAATAAAAAAAAGCAACAAAGAAAAACAATTACATTCTGTTTGTAACTTAAATGGGTTTGCAATGCCATTTGAGAATCTGTACTGTATGTACACTACTGCCGATCACCGTGAAGGTTGTTGCACAATATTAGTGTTTTAAAAAGTTACCCAACATACCAAATTATACTACAGTAAAACCTATTCATGTACTTTAACCTGTTACAAAACTCACCAGAAACCACTGGGCAATTTCACTCGAAACACACTGGAGATGCCGATGTTTAATGATACTTATCAAAAGATAATTCAATGTTTTTCGTAGCACTGAAATAATTGAGTAAATCCGAGCCGGCTGTTTACAAAAATGCAAGTTTCCAGGGTCAATACTGAATCTGTTCGATTGCACTACCACATGATTTTTATTTTTTATTTGAATGCACGCAAGGCACAACGCTAACAAGGTAAAGTGTTGATCTCCGCAATTACACCGTCCTTATATTTAACAATCAAATAAATCCAGGATAAATATTCATTTGCATATATATATATATATAATTTTTTTTTTTGTTCACATACAGCATTTTTAACACACTGCATGGTTAAGAACAGTGTCGTACTTAACGCAAAGAGCTCATGAATGTCATGATCACAATGAGGTCTAATTAATGTTTCAACTCAGCGTTCGCATGACATGATCTGATATCCATGAGAGCGATATAGCACGGGAGCCTTTAGCAAGAGTCCGCCATGCTAACGCCAGAATCACAAAAACCATTCAGTCGGTCACAGAGCAGCATCCTTCAAACTGGAGTCTCACTTTGAAATCAACTGAAAGGGCATTTACAATCTATGGGCATATATTTCTTCTCTCAATGATGTGGCCGACCTTGAAGCATTCCTCTTCAGTGTGTTTGTGTAGCGCTGTTGACAGTGTTCACTGAAGCTGAATGCAGACAGCTCACAGACAAGGTCTCGTTTTAGTCGTGTGGGTTGAGCGCATGGGACTGTCTGTATTTCCTTACTGGTTCTTTTTTAAGCTCTCGCACACTGCCAGCTACTAATAAGTGGACGTTTCTGGTAGGTATCCAAAATCATTCATGAGTGTGTTGACGGGTCAGCTTTCCTAGAGTAATGAGTACGAAAGTGCGGCTGCTAAATCCGCAGGCTTATGAAAGATATGGAATATGAAATAGATGGAAACTGAGATTACCTGCTCAGACATGCACAATTTGACATTTATATGGCATTATATTAGTGTGGAAATTAGTGCTAAAGATCACGGATAAATCGATGGTTATCACCCACAGATATAGGCAACGAAATGCATCTCTTACTGGGATTTTTTATTCTTTTTTTGTTCTCCGAAGTTATTAAATATCATCTTTTTTATTATATCATTTGCGATGACAGTTTTGGCTGTCAAATTTACTAAAGAATACAAAATCATACACACGTAAAAGAAACTCACAAAAAACCTGAGAAAGAAGTTCACTCCAGCAGAGTCGTCCAAAGCAAATTCAATCGATGCAAACGTATCTGGAAAGGGATTCACAACAAAATATACAATGACTGATATTATATGGTTGAATGAAATGTGACCTGTGGATTTCAAGACTTTATAGAGGACTGTTCAAACCTGTTCAGATCAGTCTCATTTGGTACAATTACGATCAACCTGAAGGGTCTTTATATGAGGAAGAGATTTGATGTAGCGTACATTAGGGCATACTGTCTACGCTAAAAACATAACTAAGAGCAGCGTAAAATGTATTAGACCAGGTAAGGAGTCTATCCTACTGCTTGTAACTATGTCAGCTCAGTACAAGTACACGTGCAGGCTATCTTTGTGAGTCCTTTGTCATTTGAACACCATTAATGGCAGATGATGAGCATTGGATGTTTTTAGGAACCGTGTGCTATATTATATTGAACGCATAGATCTTGTGTGTGTGTGTGTGCGTGTGTGTGTGTGTGTGTGAGAGAGAGAACAGTATTTGCATACAACTGTACATGTACAGTAAATCAAATAATCACATACAGTGTCCCCAAAAAGTATTTGGACATTCAAGCCCAACTTAGAGAGTAATTGCTTTAGATAACAGAACATTGGATCAAATAAAGGAATTATAATTATAACTGAAGTAAGGGCAGCTGGAAAGCTTTGCCATCACATTATATATAAAAAGGAAAGGAACTATTTAATTTTACACCTTTTGAAAGAAAAAACTAAATTCAAGATGAAAATAGATATGCACGAAATGGATAATTTGTTGTCAATGCCACTTGGTTTAATGACATTCATACATTTGTAAGCATGAATTAAGTGTCCAAATACTTTCTGGGCTCACTGAAGCATTTTTAAATCTTTTTTTTTTTTTTTGCTGTTTGTCATTTTTATCGTTATTTATTTTAAAAAAGAAAGATGTTATTTTACAGGAAAACAGGACACACCAGTAACCTCAATTCACACTGTTCAATACCGAGCAAAAAAACCATTCAGTTATTCACGATTACATGAATTTTTGCTTCTCTTTTCACATACAAAAGGTTGGAGAGACACATACAGTGGTTCTATTATTATTTCTAACAAGCTAACAAACTGACTCCATTCACAGTCCAGTTCACTGTTTCAAAACACGGTTAAATCCCAAAGCATCTTATTACAGACCCATAAACCCACACTGACACTTTCAGAAGTAAAGCATAAGGCAAAACAATTTAAATGATGAGGATGATAAGAACCGATAAATGACTCTCCTTCTCTGTGTGTGGGACTGTGAGTCTGTGTTTGGACGGAGAAGCGGACGCGCTGCTTTAGCATCAAAACTTGCTGAGGACCGAGAGAGTTAAAGCGAGAGTTAGAAGCAAGAATGAGCTGGCTGGCGATAAGGCTGCGTTGTTCACGTCGTGTATCGCTCCGGGGCCTGCGGGGAGAGAAACCCTACATGTTAACAGCCTCCCAAACACCCACCGTGTGTATCATCATGCATTACGCTGTTCAAAGAAATTGCTGCGAATACACCTCTCAAACATCGTCAGAGTTAGCGGATGCCTCAGGGTGACACGACGAGAGCTGATGTAATTGCATTAGGCAAACATTTGACACATTGAGACGCTCGCTGATTGTGCCAAGTCGTACTTGACATGGGTTTTATGCATAAATTAACATGCATTTATTAGAAGGAGCCTCTTACCGTACAAAATAATGCTGGCGTTTGTTATTCCCAGCGTGTTCATGGCCACACAGGTGTAGTTCCCGTAATCCTCTTCGGAGACGTTGAAGAATGTTAGCATGGACTGTTTACCCTTGTTTTCGATCTTGACCCCGTTGAATCCATTGAGGAGTCTGGGAAATGTGAGGTCAAGTTAGCAGCGTGTTAAGATGAGCCGTTATTAAATCTACATAAACAGATGGGTGACGGAACAAATTAGCACACAGCTGCATGTGACGTAAATGTCTAACAGATATTCTTATATTTGTGATTAACAAGTTCTGTCTGAGCCGTGGCTTAGTGCAAGGGAGTCCAAAGTCAATCCTGAAGGGTCACTGTCCTGCAGAGTTTAGCTCCGTCTCGCCTCAGCGCCCCTGCTTGGAAGTTTCTAGTATGCCTAGTGGTGTTATCACGACCCTGGAATCGATGAAACTTCGATACTTCGAAATATAGATTTTTGATACCACTGGGAAAACCAGTGCTGGAAAAATGAGTCACAATGAGCACATTCTATATTTAAACAAACTTTCAAAATGACGTATGATTTGTTGGGCTACACCTGTTTGAGTCAGCAAAGTCAGTTTTGAGAAAAATCTAAAGTTTTCTAAGGGTTCCAAAACAACATCACCAGCAACCATTCCTTAAATTCCCTGATAATAACAACAAATTTGGCACACACCAAGTCAAACCCAAATAATGATAGGAAAATATATTCAGAGGTGGGTAGAGTAGCCAAAATCTGTACTCAAGGAAAAGCACTTACGGAAATATTTACAAAAGTAAAGGTAACAATCACAGTTAGTAATAGTTAGAAAGTATTTGATGAAAAAACTACTCAAGTAGTTAGTTACTAGTTACTTTCGATCTGATTGGTACGAAGCGAAGAACCCCTGAATTTCAGACTATTTGGTGGACCTCCCCAAATATAGACATATATAGTGTGTGTGTGTGTGTGTGTGTTTTAATGGTTAAACAGTGTAAATTAATGGTATACTGGGCTAACCAGAGTTATTTTTAAAACATACTTTCTTATTTTTTATAAGTATATGCATTCTTAAGGTAGGAATAAAATACAATCCCGTTTTTATTGTATACATTTTCTACACTTCAGACAGATGTCTGTCCGGATTTGTGTATAAATGCAAGATGTCACATTAGGCTATACATTTTTTTTTTCGTTTTGTAAAAAAAAAAGTTTGTTTGTGGACGTGTGTTGTTTGGAGGAAACGATCTGTCATTGCATGCACAAGAGCGCATATGAGGAAAACACCCGGAGGGTGTGTGAAATAGTACTACAATAAGGGAAAAGCGCCCATAGTTACCAAATCACCATCATTAGTGTTAGTGACACTTACCGCTACATGTTTTTTTCAGGTTAGAGCTGGAATTCTATGCTGAGATGTCAGATGGTTTTGGTGCACACAGCATGCACCGCATTATGAGACTAATCTTTTTGACATCTTGGAGTGAAAACAGATTGAATGAACTATAGGCCACGAGTGATCTGCCTCCCGTAGCTCACACACACATCTTCCTTCCTACTTCGGCCATCATCTTCCGACTAAACGCGTGCTAATTACAAGCGGGCGATGCGTATCCACCCTTTTGTGAAGCAGCCTCTCCAACATTTTGCGAGACTTGCGAACAAGTCATATTAAATATATAACATTTTTTGACAGTAGTGGAGGAACATCACTGAATGTAATGAAGTAAAAGTGCATTTTTTTCTCAAGAAATAAAAGTACCCATCTTTAAATATACTCTAAAAGTTACAAGTTACCCAAAAAATGCCGCTGCCGTACATTGATCCTTTACAGACACATCCGCTGAGCGCTTTACGCGAAGAGTGTTTACGATTACAGCTCAACAATGCTCAAAGCAGCGCATTTTTACAATATCAGTACCGATTTGGTATCGCGGTCGGTACTTCTGACAACACTTTGGGCACACGCTTCGGATCAGTCAGTCAGCGCGAGTAAGATTGTTTTCGTTACATTAGCATGGGTTTGATAATTCACACATTTCATTATCTCAGACTCATCGAGAATTCGCTATGAATATTCACACAGTTGGAATGCTGTCTTTTACAATGATACCAAACTTCGAGAAGTGAGCAGAATAACAGCAGCATTTTTCATGATTTAGGAAGGTATTACTCTCAGAAAACGTACAAAGATAAATTAAGATGTTTAATAGCAATTAAAGCATTGGGATCACTAGACAAGGCTTAATGAAAAACTCAAATATTTCACTTGTTTTGTCTGTAGCTCATAATTAACCTGTGCACATTACGCCTCATTTGGCCAGCACGGGTCACATAGATACGCCATACTGATAGTTTATCTCATTATTTCTGATAATTTGGTTGCAATAGCTTACACACAGCAAAGGGAGGCTTATTTGAATCGTTGAACTTAATTTACAAAAAATACAAGAAAACAGTCAGTAATAAGAACAATTCTGCAAATGACAGCACAACGACAAAAGAAGAAAGGAAAAATAAATTAAACATGTCTTTAGGTTTTCCAGGTGAAGTTATTCAGGTAAGAAATACTACAGAAATGAAAGTAATCTAATGTGAAATAGCACTGGATAGTTTATTGTAAAAATTAAATACAGATTCATGTTTATCAAGGGCCACCCCTGGTATGATTTTGCATTGGGTACTGTTAATGTGAATGCATAATATAAATTCACAATAGGTCATTAAGTGAAAAAAAAATTGAATAAAATGAAGCACCTGCTGCAATCACCAAAAAAATATTGTAGATTGTTTGGCGCCACCAGAGTAGCTTTAAAAACCATTCAAGCGCGTCAAGACCAAAGACAACGCGCTGTTTGTGAATATTGTGCCTCGTGATGTGCTAAAATTCAGTTCTCTTTCGTGATTGAATGAACAATAACACACAGAATTATGCAAAAAATTCTCTTTTGTTGAGTATTCTCATAAGAGCAGTCTAATAACACCTTAAATGAACTTCGAGTTATTGTTTCGCTGCCTATGTTAATGAATGAGAGAGTCAGGCATCCCATGTGAATGCTCTTATTCGTTGATATGGGCAGTGAAAACAAGCCCTGCTCACACTCCGCTGACTCATGTGACGTGAAACAGGCTTTAAACCAAAGACTTTAGGGACTTTGGTTACCCTTTTAAAGTATGATCATCACAAACTGCAACATTCAAATCTGCGCCTGCGCTGCCGCTGATCCGGAGAGAGAGCAGCTGCCACGGAAATCAACAGATAAGCAGATTCATGGTCTTTTCAACCACACATTTTGGTATTTAAATAGCAGGGGACAAACGTGTACTGGAATAAGAGTTTAAAGTTTGGGTATGAACATTGAGCTCAAAGAGCAAGTCACCTTTTTGAAAGTGTTTTGACACTTAATATAAGTCATCGCTTATTACGGCAGGAGGTGGGCAACAAGAGACTGTTTAACAAAGTGTTTGAATTATTCATTAACAATGAGAATGAGAGTCATTCATAAACGTGGTTTTATCCAATGATGAAAAAAGTCTTGAATGAGACATGACTCCATACAAAATTTTAGATTAGATGGATAGATAGACAGACACACAGACAGTTAGTTAGCAGGGGTGGGATGAGATCTCGCGAGACTAAACTGTGACGAGATTTCTCATTGAGGTGAAAAGCTGTCACGTCATGTTGTCATGACCTGGTCATTACTGAGTGTGAGGGTGAAGTTAGAATAGAATATGTCAATGCTACGTTTACATTACACCTCCAATCTAGTTTTGCTTTTTATGGAAATAAAAGCAATAAAAACAATAAAATTTGGGTGTATAATGGCTGCACTGATCACGTATTGAAGAGGAGCGTGTATTACGAGTAGGCCTATGTTAGTTGACTGGACCGTGGGGGAGGAAATGCACCACCACTCCCTATTCACAGAGTACGAACGATCGCGAAAGTGAAAGTAAATGGTGCGCAGAGGCATAATCTCTGAGCTCTGTATCATGCTTGAAGAAAATTGTGGTCTCTATTTGCACTTAGAATATTGAGTACTTTGATTATGGTTATTGTTTGCACTTAATATCTATGATCAATCCGTGGGAAGGAGTTCAGTTAGGAGGTCAGCAGAAGCTCATGTGCAGTTCTCAGGTCTGAAGAGACAATCATACAGGACATAAGTCAATCAGTTGAGTTTGTGCAAAACCTTTACAGTGCTTGAGTATTGTTGTCCTTTACTATGATAATTCATACTCAGAAAGTAGAACTGAAATTACATTAATTACAAAATGATGAGTTAAAACATTTCAATGCACCTGCAAATTATTTTTCTAGCCATGTATTTCATCATTGAGAATTTCTTAAAAATACTGTCTAAAAATCTTGCTGTGTCTCGTCACACCCCTAATATAGATACTTAATTCATCCAGTAGTAACAATTAAAACAAGCAAGACAAGCAGCCCAATTATATTATGCCCTGCTCGCAAGGATGAATGGAAAAGTCATATCGCCTGAGGAACAAAAGATGTCCTCAGTCTGTCTGTAGGACAGGACAGGGACAGCACCCTGTTGCTGAAGGTGCTCTTCTGCTTAGAGATGGTACGATGCAGTGGATGATGGACATTTCCATACAGACCCCTTCAATGGACACAGACTGCAGGTGGGGCCTATGCCGCCGGAAAGTCTACCACCATTTCCTTAGTTTTTTTTAACTGTTAATGGAACACTCCAGCGTTTTTAGAAATAGGGCTTATTCAACATCTTTCCTACATTCAGATATGTGGGCAAATGCATTTTTGTCTCAGTACATGCATTGTTTTAGTTTGGCAGGGTCGCTGCTAGCTTAGCTTAGCATAATGAATGGAATCCTATGTTGCCAGCTAGCATGTCCCAGGTAAAAGTCATCCAAAAAATAAAAACCCACCTAATGACTTCTTGTGGCCTGCGTATTCACAACGAATACAAATAGCGATGCAGATAAAGACTAGGCGATTTCCTGGGCAGATATTGACTTGGGACTATATTATGGGGAAGCACAGGCGAAGCACTGCTACTTGGGTGCAGAGATATCACGCAACACATGCACAACATACGCCAAATGGACGTTTGGGGATTTCATGTGATATCTCTGCGCCGAAGTATGCATGCACTGAGACAAAAATGCATTTGCCCACATATCTAAATGTAGGAAAAATGTTGAATAAGCCCTATTTCTAAAAACGGTGGATCCTTCCTTTAAGCTTTAGGTGGCTAGAACTACACCACCTAACAAAGTCCTCAGTTAGTCTCCATTCTAAATACACCCCACGATGGCAGTGTCATCAGAACATTTCTGCTTTCTGTCCCCCGTGCTGCTGACAACAGTCTCAGAGGTGCAGTCCCTCAGTCGGACATACTGAGATCTCTTAGTAAAATAGTCTACAATCCACTTAATGAGGTATAAGTCCACACCCATCCCTGTCAGTTTCTCTTTCAATAGAGGGGGCTGGATGGTGTTAAATGCATTGGAGAAATAAAAAAAACATGATTCTCACAAAACACATGTGAGGAAGACGCAGTAAAACAAGCGATTGCATGTAAGCAGATGCATGTGTAAAATAACGTGATCATCAACATTAAACATCATATAAATCAAAACTATCTAATGTTTCTGAATGAGATGTGGACCCAGGACGAGCTACAGGACTGTGAAGCATTAGGGGTGTTGATGGACCCGATCTACTCTATCTGTGTTTGATCATCTCTGAATCTGATCTGGATACAGTCTTTCACAAAAACTTGGTTTTCCCGGCTTTTTGTTCAAAATGTTGCTTTTTTATGAAACTCAACCATATTCAAGAGTTCATAAAAAAAAGAATGCATGAAGCTAGAATAAAAGGCTTCTTTTTTTTTTTGAACGAAGAGGGTCAGTTCTTTATTTTGATATATTGCATTCGCAGATATTCATAAAACAAAATATTCTATGGGCTATTAAATTTAGGTGAACATGGTCAAAAACCCTGAAGGTGGCTGGCAACTTTTTTTTTAAATGCTGGCGGGAAAGAGTTAAGTTTCTGGGGCTCCACTGACCTGAATACTGGTCAAGATGGGCATTTTGACATAATTTTGTATGCATTTGACCTTTTAAGCGCAATAAGACATGAAAACAAAGTCAATTTGGTACTCACGAGCTGTGTAAGAGGTGGCTTTATGAGAGTGGCACTTCTATGTGGTGCACATGCTTTTGATGTGAGCGCGGAACCTGTGAGAATGAGTAACATTATGCACAATACAAGCACTATTCAACCGGAGTGAGTGAGGTGAGTGAGAGGAGGCGGGTATGTGTCAGTCCACCGTCGGAGAGAAGAGAGTGAGAACGCACAGCTAGTATCGGTGTATCCATACTGCAGAAAAGGAGTGTGGCAAGGTGGACGAACGAGAGGAGTGGGATTATCTGGAGTCCTCTCATGAGGGAGCTCGGAGGCATATAAGGACGAGCACACCAGTGAAGGACGAGAGAGGACCAGACCTGGACTTTAGGTTTTGGTATGTGTGTGCGCGGCAGCCGTCTGTGAGGGGCTGTCCGCGGTTTACTTTCATTTATTTATTGAAGTCTTTTAAATGTCTGCGGTTCCTACCTCCTTCCTTGCCATATCTACGAACTTCATTACAAGGAGTATTGGAACCGTTTCAGATATTTTAGTATTGATACATACCAATATTTTTGACAATGCCTAGCAAGAACTTGATAATCAGTTTCAGGTTTGTTTAATTGGGGTTGGAGCAAAACTCTGCAGGACAGTGTCCCTCCAGGATCAGAATAAGTTTCTCTCTGCCTAAACATTTCCTATCTGACTTCTAAATAAAATAATGTAATGTAATGCTAGTCTTACCTGCGCTCCCCCTTAAACCACTGAAAATCCGCCAGAGGAACCGCAGACGCCTCGCACCACAAAACTCCTTTCTGGCCGACAGCCGTTCCTGTGCTCCGAGCTCGTGAAATGACAGGTGGGTCTGTGAAATGAATTATGTGTAAGTGAGGGATTCATAAACAGCATGTGAGAAATGGATGGCGTTAACAGGAATTTGCTTAGACGGAATGAGATACTCACAGTTTACAGTAACCTGAACAGTCCTCACGTCTGGAGGAGAGATGTCGTTCGAGGTGATGCAGTCGTACGAGCCGGACATGTCTTTGGTGATTCCAGTCATTTCCACATATTCACCCTCGGTAATGAGTCTGTTACCTGTATCAATACACACGGGGTTCAAGTAATTATTGACATACAGAAATTCATATTATAAAACAATGCATTATAAAACAACTCTGGGTAAAAGGCCTGAGGGGTACAGTGATATAATGGAGATACAGAGACATCTACACCTGTCAGGGTATGAGCATTTTTAAACATTAATATGGTTTACTCCCACACATTTTTTTGTCTTGGGGACTATACGTAAACATTTTCATGTAAAATATCTTATTCAGGCCAGTACTAAATAAAAAAATAACATGCATTTTGTATGATCTCTCTTATTTCGTTCAAATTTTTCACAGATTCGGCAAGGGGCTCTCAACATTCAAGCAGCACAAATACATTTTTAGTTTTTTTACCTTTTAGTATAATATTGTATAGTGTTAACACATTTCTTTAAATAAAAATAAATACATTGTATTGTACAATTAATTAATTTATGTTTCTGCTTTTTTGTGTGTGCATCCAGGAGGTTTTTAATCTAAATCATTTCAGTGTTTGTCTTTAGCAGCATAAATGCACAGCATCTTAAAAATGAATAAGTCATTTAGACAAGCCTCTGTCATGACATGCAATGAACTGAAGGAAGTCTTGTGGTGCTGTTTGTTGCTGTCTAGGCGATTTAATTTAATAATTTTACTAGCACCTTTAATCAACCCCTATTAAAGGGACAACCATTCTTGCTCACTTTCATTCATTCGTAACTCAGTATCAAACCTATGCTGAAAGTATCATAGTTGTGTCATAATGCAAACATAAGAGATGTATTTTCTCAAGCAGCATGAGAAAACCTAGGAATCCTAAAGCAGGCGTGCATATTCTGCTATGATCGCTCTATAAACCGAACAGCATTTATTTAACATTATCTCAATCTGAAGGCAGAAAAAGGTTAGTGAATGTCAATAAGACAAATATGCTACGCTTGGCTGACCTGGACTGACCCTCTGTTGTTGTGTCGATCATTACACAAAACCCACTTGTATCTCCAATTCTGTTATCAAGCAAAGAAACAATTCCGTTATTCCTCTGAGGGAATGAAATCAAGTTTCACCCTCAGGTTCAGACAGCCAGTTAGTGCAAATGCCACTCACAGCACAGACTGCACATTATGCCATCTCATTAATACAGCCTCAGTCCTTCATTTAGTGAAAAGGTTGAGGAGTGGACTTAGGTTGTTATTTTGTTTCTAATAACATGGCCTTGGGGATTGTGGGAGAGGTTGGTAATTATGCATATCTCCTTATATGACTCGCAATGCTTAAAAAGTTTGAGCAATCATTGAGCCAAAGCCTGATAACAGTATATTTATATAATAATCTGTCCATGTGAGAAGAGACTAACCCCTGGTTTCACAGACGAAGCTTAAGCTAGTCCCAGACTAAAATGCATGTTTGAGCGGTTTTAACTGAAAGCAACTTGCGCTGATATATCTTAAAACATGTCAGAGCCATTGTTTTGTCTCACATCATTAATGTTTTTACGAAGGCATGTTTATAAAAGCTACTTCAATATCCTATCTGAACTAAGGCCTAATCCTGGCTTCATCTAAGCCCTGTTTGTGAAACTGGAAATTTTAAGCCGACTGTCTATTTACACCAGTTACACCAGTTACACTAGCTCTGCCTAACAATGCCTGGTTGGGCCAAACATGATTTAAAATAACCAGATGCACATATTTAAACGCAGAAGAAAGTTTGACGCGATCGACCTGGGTTCGAATCCGCCTTTTGCAGAACTTGTTATTCTGTCTTTTCCCATCACATATCACATCGGAAAGGCATGTACTTTCAATAAAAAATAAGAACATGTTCTAAAAGTGGAAATAAAGTGCCTAATGAAATGTTTAATAATAATAAAAGCATCTATTGGGTAGGTGTAGGGAGGGCTTTTATTGTCCCATCCACTTAATAATTTTAATAAATATAATGATTTACACTCTGTTATTATTGCATCCTGTTACAGTACAACAATACTGAGGTGCAAATAGTATGTATCTGTCAAAATAAATAACATGAAATTATTTACACATTGCAAAGAACTGCTCCTTTTATATGGTGTAAACAGAATACATCACTATTTTCACTTAGTATGCTATTTCACTTAGTAAATCGCATCTTTAGCTATTTGCATTTATAGTGTAAATATTGTCTATCACTAAGAAAATATGCAATTTTCACTCAC
Source organism: Gobiocypris rarus (assembly GCA_023029165.1). NCBI lineage: Eukaryota > Metazoa > Chordata > Actinopteri > Cypriniformes > Gobionidae > Gobiocypris > Gobiocypris rarus. Next base: position 4,426,733 of record CM040922.1, on the reverse strand, counting down.
CTATTTTAAATATAAACTGGCCTTTAAGTGTGTGATACAGATGTTTTTGGCTCAGTAAAGGAATTACATTTGAGTTTATTTGACACAAAACGTCGCAATACACGGCGTTAACACAACAGTGTTGTAGTCGAGACCAGCTCATTTGAGTCAAGACTGAGACCAGAGAAAATCTCAAACTCAATTTGATTAACTTTTTAGTTATGGAAGGCATACACTAGCCTTTTTAATGCAAAAATGTGAACGTGCCAGAGGGAGAGAGGGTGGGCGGCCTTCTGTCACACATTTTTAGGGGGAGATGCTAAGTGTTGAGACTGTCATCAGTCATTGTATCTGTATTCATTTTATTATTTAATTAAGCGAGATTTGGTTTTCACTGTGACACTTTTGTCCTATTTGTAAACAATAAATATATTCAAATAATGCAGCAATGTGACTTTCTGGAAAGCGGGATCACTACAGGTGGACGGCAGGTGGACAGCTTAAACAGAAGCGAGAGCGGGCGGGTCACCGGTGTGTTGGAGAGAACCTGGCAGGAGTCGGCGTTAAGTCTCACACAGTTGTGCACAAGAAAATCAACAATCATTGGACAGGTCAATCAAACATCAATTTAAAGAAATATTAACATACAGTAATAATCATGAAATATTTTGAATGGGACTCGAGTGGACTCGGGGATAAGTCAAATTCCTAATATGTTTGAGTACGAGTCAATACCAATTCACAATGCACACAAGTTCCACGACAAGACCAAGACCCTTAAAATATGGTCCCAAGACCGAGTCCAAGTCTCGAGTACTTCAACACTGTAACACAAAGTTGCAACTCGATTCCATTGTGGTCCTTGATTTAAAAAACCTCATATTAGTGACAACGCTTCAATTGGCTTGCATGTCCATCCTAATTACACACAAAAATCTATGTACATTTTAAGACAAGGGTCTGTAAGTCCCTTGATACCCAAAGGCAACTTATTCCAATCCCTTTCAACCTGAATATTTTAATGACCTATGACCATATAGTGCCCTATTTGAATGATCTGAGCGCATGGTCTGAAGCTCATGGAACAGCATATGGGATACAAAACAGGATATTTTGAAGAAAGTTTGTCCATACAACATTATTTTGGACCCTACTGACTTTCACTGTATAGAAAAAAACTTCAAAATATATATTTATGTTCCACAGAAGAATCGATATCCTTTATGATTTTGAATATGCTCAACAGTCCCAGGTGTTCAAACATCTGAACTTGTGAATCATCAAAACATAAATGTATAAATCCAGTATCATTATTGACAAAAGCCTTTGGAAAGGACAAAAAAGTAAAACTTTAGTTTAAGGTCCAATTCTCACTAGTTTCTTATTAGCATGCATATATTACTAGGGTATTGGCTGTTTATTAGTACTTATAAAACACATATTAATGCCTTACTCTGCATGAGCTTATTATACATCCCTTAATCCTACCCAATACCTAAACATAACAACTACCTTACTAACTATTATAAAGCACACTGTAAAGAAATATTGTTGGTTTAACTTTAAAAAAGTAAGTTTCCTGCTTGCCTTAAAAAAATTGAGTTCAATTAAATAAATAAAATTGAGTTAATACAATGGAGATTGGTTTAATAAATAGAAACTCAACATATTTTGTTATCTGAACCAGTTCATTTGACACAAGATAAAATGCTGTGATAAATCGTGTGTATATATATATATATATATATATATATATATATATATATATATATATATATATATATATATATATATATATATATATATATATATGTAGTAATTAGGAGTGTATTGAGGCAAAAGTTGTAGTTACTAGTTAATAGTGAGAATTGTACCCGAATGTAAAGTGTGACCGAAAATAAAATAAAAAGTTCAGACATAAATAATTGGCAATTTTGATGTTTCAAATGATGGTTTCTGATCATCTCACTTCCATCCACATTTTGGCTTATCTTATAAATCATACATTTTATACAAGAACTGTATGCATGCTCAAAAGCACCACTAAAAGACTGAAAATTACAAGTGAAGGTCATAGTTTCTCATTCCATACAGTACAGCCAAAAGGATTTTCCTCCAATTTTTCACAGACAACACTTATTGAATCTACTTGTTATCCGTTTGACCCTGCTGTACTGTTTACCTTCACCACCAAAAGTTTGACAGAGCTAGTTTTTATTCACACAGGAAATTGATTTTATTCAAAGGGAATGTGTTTATTCTTCAAAAAGGCGCACTTTAGCTTTCTATAGAAGAACATAGTTGCACATGTGTAAATACAATCCCACAGACAGTCGACTAAAGAGCAGCACGGATAGTCACGCATCCAGCGATGCAACGTTTCATTTATTCTCATGTAGTTTTCATTTATATTTAGCTATTAAAACGGTCAGTTTGATTTTCCAACGGCGATGGGGTTAAATGTAGATAGCCACGGTGAATGGCAATGATTTATAATGTTTACTGTAGAGACAGAAAGCAAACACAGGGCCCATAGCAATTACATCCAGCACTGAGTAATAATCCTGCTGCTGTCATGAGACTGTCTTCCTGAACACAGCAGAAGATTATTAGAATGTAAAGGAGAATGACAGTGTAAACGGGAAAGAATGAATAAACCGGTCTGTGCTGTCTGCGTACAGTCAGTGCGAGGGAAAAGAAACGACTGAGAAATGCTCCTATAACTACATTTAGAAGATTAGGATCAAGGGGAAAGACTCGCTCTCATGTTACAGTCGGAAAGTAAAGTAGTTTATACAGATCACGCCACTGAAGCAGACAGGACAACATTAAGATAAGCCTTTATTTAGGAGACGTCTGACTTACTTAAGGTTGTTATTGAATATCCGCACATAATTCAATTAAGCTGACTCGTACTTTTAACATAATCTTTTTTCAACAAAAAAAAGGTGATTTTCCCAGACATTAAATTTCCAGCCTCAGTTTTAATGTCATCATTGGAAACTCTTTTTAGACCTTGACTAATTCTTAACGTATCCATCAGGAATCATGTTTTCATTAACCTGTATCCATGTTTTATGTACTCTACTGGAATAAGGAAGTGTTGGGTGCAATTCATTACTGTAATTTAATACATTTTCCCCATATAAAGTAAGGTGTGTGTGTGTGTGTGTGTGTGTGTGTGTGTGTGTGTGTGTGTGTGTGTGTGTGTGTGTGTGTGTGTGTGTGTGTGTGTGTGTGTGTGTGTGTGTGTGTGTGTGTATGTGTGTGTGTGTGTGTGTGTGTGTGTGTGTGTGTGTGTGTGTGTGTGTGTGTGTGTGTGTGTGTGTGTGTGTGTGTGTGTGTGTGTGGGCATGTTTTTGTGAAATATCAGGACACAAATGTGTATAATGACATGGGTATGACATATGTATTACAAAAAGAGGGTGAAATATGAGGACGTTCCCCATGTCCTCACTTTTCAAAATGCTTATAAATCACACAGGATGAGGTTTTGTTCACAGAAGGTAAACTGCGCAGTCTCCTGTGATGGGTAGGTAAGTCACATCACAGGATGTGCGATGCCAAGTATTGGGAATTATGGTTGAGCTACACCCCGGTTCAGAGCGCATGTGATTCGCTGATTACTTCCACAGTTTAACCATAACAGAGTGAAAGATTATCATATGTGACCCCGGAGCACAACACCAGTCATAAGTCTCAGGGGTTTAGTTGTGGCAATAGCCAACAATACATTGTAAGGGTCAAAAAAAAAAATGTTATGCCAAAAATCATTAGGATATAAAGTAAAGATCATGCTCCATGAAGATATTTTGTAAATGCTCTACCGTAAATATATCAACAATGTATTATTATTAGTAATATGCCTTGCTAAGGACTTCATTTGGACAATATTAAAGGCGATTTTCTCAATATTTCGATTTGTTTGCACCCTCAGATTCCAGATTTTCAAATCTCGGCCATTTAAAAACATTGACCCGTATGACTGGTTTTGTGGTCCAGGGTCACATTTGCATGTGTTTTTAAGTTGAGTCAGGCATCAAACACAAGAAGACTCTCTGTTTTCTGTGCGCACACAGACAGCATGTGAATGCCGAATTCAGTTCTCTTTCTCTTTCTTTAGAGCTTCAATGGACAGCTCGATCATGCAGGTTTGCTCTGCACAACATCAGGAAGATCAGACCATTCCTTACAGAGCATGCAACACAACTTCTCGTCCAGGCCCTTGTCATTTCTAGGCTTGACTACTGCAATGCGCTTCTGGCTGGTCTTCCATCGTGTGCAATCAAAACTCTTCAATTGATTCAGAATGCTGCAGCACGTCTTGTATTCAATGAGCCCAAAAGGGCCCATGTCACACCTCTCTTCATCTCTCTGCACTGGCTGCCACTTGATGCCCGCATCAAGTTCAAGGCCTTGACACTCGCTTATGGATCCACCACAGGCTCGGCACCAGCATATTTCGACTCGCTCCTACGAGTCTACACCCCTACCAGAAGCCTTCGCTCAGGTAAGGAGCATAGGCTTATGGTACCATCACGGAGAGGCATGAAATCCCTCTCCAGAACTTTTTCATTCACCGTTCCTGGCTGGTGGAACAATCTTCCTACCTCCACCCGGATGGCAGAATCACTGTCATCATTCAAAAGACAGCTAAAAACTCATCTCTTCCGTGAGCACTTATCATAAAAAAAAAAAAAAAAAAACTCCTCTCTTTTATTCCTCCTTATTCTAGCTTAAGCTTATTCTATGTAATATCCAAAGCTTGGTATTTAAGGCACTTTTTGCGTTTTGCGCCTATTCATGACCGATCGCTTCCTGTACTCCTATGTTGTAAGTCGCTTTGGATAAAAGCGTCTGCTAAATGCCTAAATGTAAATGTAAACGTGCACGCAAAATGAAGTCAAAATGCCGGTCTCTGCACGTATCCTCGTAAACACAGTCGGTTATGTGTGAACAATTGAGGATGAAAATGGATGTCATTTATATTAGGTTTGTGCGTTTGTCTTAATGGGACAGCAGCCTAACGTACCTCACAGCTGTTTGTGTCGCCAATGGGGATCAAACAACAAAAGAGAAAATTATACAGTGAAGATTATTATTTTGCATTTAATTATTTAATTTCTGCACCTGAATACTGAAATCATGAAATGATGCTTAATTCATTGCATCTTTCTTCTATTGTATTTATCAATGCTTGTGATTTGTTTATTATGTTCTATGCAGATTCACTCCCCTACAATGCTTGTTCAAATTGCTTAATCAAATTGCTAAAGTTAAATTGCTCTACATTGTGTCCTAACTTAATTGTGTTCAATCCACTTAAATATAAATAAAATGAAAGTTTACTTAATCCGTTTGTGTTGAGATTACATGAATGATTTGTGTTGCATTAACTGAAACTGGGCAATGTTTCAATGAAATAAGCACGATTTAATTATTTCAGTATTCAGATACAGAAACGAAATAATCAAATGTAAAATAACAATCTTGTTAGTTCCCAGAATGCTTCGCAAATGGCTAAATCGAGAGAGAGAGAGTAAATGTTATTTTATATGTAAAAGTGTTATTTCATGTATTTTTGAGCACGATGAGAAAGGGGGAGACTTGCTAGTGTGTAGTGATCAATATTCAATTATGTTGGAATTATTAGAACCATTTAAATTACACTGGGTTATGATTGTGGAGAAGAGGGGCATTTGCTTAGGCTGTGGACTAATACAACTAAAGTCATAATGGCATTGCTGAAGGAGCTTTTAATGCTTAGCGTTTAAAATACTAAGGTGTGCTATTACTAGCTAAAAGTTTGTCAACTATCTAGTGCAGAATTATAATTCAGTTGTGTAACGTAAATGTATATGAAATTGAAGTATATAAAAATCACTTTGAGACTACTTAATTGAGCCGCCTAAAATGTATTCATTCCATGATTTTGAAGTTACATTAATAAATTATCTTAATTGATTCATGTGGGGCCGATGTACACAATTAAATCATGTAAATCCAGCACACACACTTTTTTTTTTTTTCAGAGTACAAAATCACCCCAATTATTCTTGAATGATTCATTATTTTCAACTAGAGCTTTTCATCTGGTGAAATTGTTTTTTATATTACTATATATATTGCAGAAAAACAAAATATCGCATTACGTTTTTCTAATAGCATGCATCCCTTGTCCCCACAAAGATGGAAATATCCAAAATCCCTGATCTTGTAGGGACATTTTTTTGGAGGAAAACAGCTTATACATTTTTTGAAAATGTAAAAATGCAGAAAGTTTTCTGTGATGGGTAGGTTTAGTACATGTGTCTCTTCTGAGAGAGTTTTACCACTTTGATAGTTTCAGCACACTAAAGCACACCATATCAGCATGCTAAAACCCTCTCATCACTAATTCATACCCTTACATCACAGGAAAAACAAAAAATAGAGGGAAAGAAGTAGATAAACTAGACCACCTCTCTAATCTAGAAGACTAGCCAACAATCCCCAACTGTAATAGCATGCTTTTAAAGCGTGTCGACCCCAAAGCAGGGGATCAATGTATGGAAGTGAAATGGAATCAGAAAACTTCCAGACTCCGAGGCACCCATGAAATACACTGAAGTGGGTCAATGGCTTCATGCATTAAAACGGGTCATTCAATATTTCCGGTAATGCGACGTGAAGCTAGCTAGGCCAATGACTGAGCTGCAAAAGCTGTCCTGCTGCATTGTGTCATCATGTGAGCATGTGCTTTAACACTCCACAGCAGGCATTCTGGGCTCCTTCATCAACTAATAAACACATTATGGAATGATATTACACATATAATGAGATTTCAGTGTGCTAATGATTTCGTAATAAGCCGTTGACCGTCATTACTGTTTGTCAACATACCTAATTGCATTTCGCAATCGTCTCTAAATGGACTACCTCCTTAATAGAAATTCAAATGATGATTACTTTAGATTGTAAAGCAATGAGTAAGCTAATTACAGGAAGTCGTAATGTTCATAACTGGGAAAATGAGGATGTCACAAGGACTTTTCATTACATGCTGCAAGTTATAAAAGCCGTCTCCGATAAAGAACCGCAAACCAGCCTGGGAGCAGGAGATGAAATTTATCCTCAAAAACTGCCCAAAGACCTACGGTAGCTTCACGGAATTGATATTTTTCCTTTTCGATTATCACTTTGTTGTGGGCTATTGTTAAAAACACTAGTAGTGCTTTATCTCGCCTTACGCCATTCAATCTGACCTGGGCTCTGGGAAAGCTGTAAGGCGAAGAGGTCTGACATTTGGAGGAGAGAGCAAGAAAGAAATAGGAAACAAGGTAAAGCGAGAGAGATTGAGTGTCCAAATTTAAAAGGACAGTACACAATTTTTTTTGTAATTCTATCATCATTTACAAAGTTACTTGTTGGGTGTTGTTGGAGAGTGGATAGAGAACAAGTACCCATCATAAATATTTCTTAACAGCCCTAAAACTGCATTCTTTGTGCATCCCATATATATAGCTCTGGAAAAAATTAAGAGACCACTTAACATTGAGAAATGTATACACACACACACACACACACACGCCAATCAGGCATAACATTATGACCACTGACAGGTGAAGCGAATAACACTGATTATCTCTTCATCACGGCACCTGTTAGTGAGCGTTTTGTCCTCAAAGTTGATGTGTTAGAAGCTGGAAAAATTGATGCACGTGGGGAGCGAAGTCTGGCCCGTGTGGTCCGATCAAACAGACGAGCTACTGGAGCTCAAACTGCTCAAGAAGTTAATGCTGGTTCTGATAGAAAGGTGTCAGAATACACAGAGCATCGCAGTTTGTTGCGTATGGAACGGCACTGACCAGTCAGGGTGCCCATGCTGACCCCTGGCCACAGCCAAAAACACCAACAGTGGGTGGAACGTGAGCATCAGAACTGGACCACGGAGCAATGAGTTTTGGCCTCCAAATTCCCCAGATCACAATCCAATCGAGCATCTGTAGGATGTGCTGAACAAACAAGTCAGAACCATGGAGGCCCCACCTCACAACTTACAAGATCTGCTGCTAACATCTTGGTGCCAGATACCACAGCACACCTTCAGGGATCTAGTGGAGTCCATGCCTCGACGGGTCAGGGCTGTTTTGGAAGCAAAAGGGGGACCAACACAATATTAGGAAGGTGGTCATAATGCTATGCCAAATCAGTGTATATATATATAAAAAATATATATATATATATATTTACATATGATGGAAGAACAAAAAAACCAAAGCTATTTATTTGACAAAAATTAAAAACTACAGCAACAGATTTTTTTTTTTTTTTACAGAAATACAAAAAGGGAAAGGCATATATTGTTTACAACATAATCAGTTATTAATATATTGTTGTTATATATATTTATATATATACACACTGAAGTCTTCTAAAGCTAATAACAGCTTTGTGTGAGAAACCATCAGAAATCATTCATGAAATATAATTATTCCTAAATATTGCTTTCTAACTAAACTGTTCCTCTGAAATAAAACCTTATAAATCATACAATATATTTGAGTGACATTTGTAGCGAGCTGATTTTTCATTATTGAACAAAGGTTCAAAAATAGGAATGATTGAACAAATGGTCTGAATGTTGGAGTATATGAATCTTTGAATGAATACCTGCACTGCCTGCAGACTGAAAGAAAAACAGCACTTGAACCCCAGCTGTTGAGAGAACGGCGTCTGTATTTTGCTGTCATCTCTCAAGCAGAGTGTCTAAATCCTCCAATCATGCCCCGGTAGGCAGCAGGTCACCATGGTTACACAGTTCAGTGAAACTGATCATTGCTGGCCCTCCACTCCTGAATGACCTTTCTCTCTTTTTACTCTCTCGCTTTGCTTCTTTTTTACTCTCGCACATTTAAACAAGTGCCTCCAAACAAATAACTCGCTACGGCATAATTTATGTACGAACGCATCTTCATTAAGCCAGTCAAAGTCAAGCCACACTAATTAAAACAGAGATTTCATTTCTAACTGCCAATCAATTACTGTCTCGTAATGTGGCCCCTTGAGAGGGAAGAGGCCATTACGGCTCGCTGGGATGTCGTTTTTACAACGAATGGATCTGCTCTCTCGGGTGTCATTCGGCACTGAACCTTTGGCTCTTGGTAAGGTTAAGATGCGAGTGAAACGCTCCTATGATTGACCACATCCATGGGTTTGGCACATACCTACACATCTATTTAACATTATTAGACTTATTTTCTGTTGGTCTTGTTTAACCCTTTGAGACCCAAGTAGTGATACTTATTATGCATTTTCTTTAACTCTCCTTAAAAGTGTTTTTAGAAAGCCAGTGATTATGAAAATCATGATTTCTATGCATGAACATCAAAAGAAATAGGATCTGACTGTGGCAAAAAAGTCACTTTTGGTAGTTTACAAAGCCCGGGGCTGTCAAAGAGACCGGTGTCAGACCTCTTCTCCATGTATGAACAGTGCAAACTCTTAATAGGGGTTATTTTATTTTCCACTGCATAAAAATTGGCTTTTTAAAAGTTTATAGACACACATGCTTTTACTCTTAAGCTTTCGCATGCAGCTAGAAGGCAGAAACTTCAGTATGTTTATCATACAAATATGCAGCTGAAGGTCTGTAGTTTTATTATCCTGGAATATATTTATAACTTGTAATGCATTTTAACATTCAAGTACAGAAACTGCTATTTCATTCATTTTACATTTAAATAATTACTAGTAGTTTTTCTATAAATTTACTGCATTTGACTGGTTTACTTTAATAAAAACTATAAAAAGCCGCCTGCCAATGCCAACTGTTGCAATTGTGCAACATTTGAAAAATGCTATTTATTATATTTTTATCACTACATATATTGGGAGCCAAGACAAATGATAAAAAAGGGCGATTTCTACACTGAAAAAAAAAAAATGCTAGAAATGTACAGGATTATAGAGTATTATTTTACAATAAATTACTGTAGTCAGAAATGTACAGTAAAATGAATGCATGCTGGGTTATTTTCTTATTTCTCAACAGCAAAATGATGCTGACATCACAGTAATGTAATGCTCGATTTACTCACATGCTAAAGTTGTCTTTAACCATGCCACTGTAAGAAATGACATTGTTTCGTACTGTAATTGTTTTGAAGTCACTATGATGGTGATCAGTGTTCCATTTGCTTGGGATCTTGGACCTAGTATATTCATATTCAGTTCTAGCCCTGTCAGAAGTGTGACAAAGAAAAACATCTTTTAAAACAACAAGAAGCTAGAATATAAAATTGGCTGAATTTAAGTTAGTCAAACTATACGATTATTTGCATTATTTCAGCATAAAGATACCAATTTCTTATTAATTGTTTGTAGATGGGTATTTCACAATAGTGTAGGAGCTGCTGAGATTTATCTTTGAAAAATGTGACATCTTGACATCTTTTCTTCCATCACCTAATGATGCACAGACGTCGATACTCGACATACAAACCACAACAAAGGTGACACTGTATTAAATAAAAATATAGATCAATTCTGAACATTAAAAATTAACAAACAACACAAACTGAACACAAAAATAAGTTCAGCAGCACAAAAAAAACAAGAAGAATCAAGAAATTCTAGAGCATAACCTATTTATGTCGCATTGCATGCTGGGTACCTTCATAGTACATATGCACTGTAGAAATACAGTATGATTTTACAAGAAATTTCCAAGAGTGCAGTTAGATACAAGAGAAGTGTGGAATTACTGTGAAAGTCATGTAATTATTAACCTGGAATATACTGTAATTTCAGTGTAAATCTGCTAAAATGATCCAGGCAGTTAATAAGCAGGCTGTGACATTAGCACTCTAGGACATTCAAATTGTAAATATTGCTTGCCATAATTGTTGTTAATATATATTTGAGAGTCTGAGTAGCTGATGAAAGCTATGTACTGTCAGCAACCCCATCTCAAAGGAGAGTGTGCTCTCTAAAAGAATACTGGGTTAAAAACAAACCAAGTTAGGTTGAAAATGGACAAACTCAGCGATTGGGTTAAATGTTTGCTCAAAGTGCTGGGCAGCTTTATTTAACCCAACTATTGTTTAAAATTACTATATGGCTGGCTTAAAATGAACCCAAAATCTGACACAAAATTACTAGAGGCAACAATAATAATCAAAATGTATACTATAATACTAATAAATGTGTATTGTTTAATAATTATTAATTGAACTTATTAATATTGTTCCTTTAATAAACACATAAATAAATGTTAATTTGCAACATACTTTGGGTACATTTAAGCAAACAATACAGTAATTTTAAAACAATAGCTGAGTAAAATAAAACTACCCAGCAGGTTGATCAAACATTTAACCCGACCGCTGAGTTAAAACAATCCAGTTGCTGGGTTTGTCCATTTTTAACCCGACTTGGGTTGTTTTTAACCCAGCATTTTTTAAAGTGTGATTTCGTATGAATTCATACAATGTTTGGAAACATACATTGTACATCATAGCCACCGATTTGCGAAAACATAAAATATGTTGAATCATCTTGTTGAACAGGTTTATTTTACAATAGAAAGAAATGTAATATAATATACATAACTAGTTTTCAGTGGTGTATGAAGACCTTACATAATGAACCGTTATGTACCTTAGATGAGCTATTTCTATCTACACACACCACAGGTCCCCTTACAGTGAAATTGCCATATTGCGCCGTCATGTTTCTACAGTAGCCCTAAACGGACAAACTGCTCTAAAGAGCGCTAGTCACTCTCTGCTGTCTCAGATGTTGACCACCGAAGCTTCTCTGTGCTTTGAAAGGGAGGGTTAACTGTTGCAAATTGCAACCTCAACACTAGATGGTGCTAAAATGTACACACTGCACCTTTAAACAGATATGATGGTGGTTATTATATAATAATTCTGAAGTTGACCAATCAAAATCAAGTATTCCAAACAATTATTACAGTTTTACTACAGTGGCTCTATTTGAGCTAAACCCTTCATTTGTCAAAATATGATTTTAATAAATATTCTCTGCTTTGATCCACCATGTTCCCATTGATGCACGTGTGAAATATTAGCTTCACCTGAGTGTTTGGTGTAAAGTAATGAATTGCTCTTGTCAACAGATTCCGCCAGAAAGAAATCATCCGGCCACCCCAAAAAACCTTTGGCAAATTTGGGCCATAAATCAGTGCAGCCAAAAACAAGTCAAGCCCTGTGCGTTCATCAGACTGTTAATTCTGTCAGATAGAAATAAATAATGATTTATCACCGAAGCCTCCCAGCGTCTGCTGCCCCCTCCTTCGCTCTTTCTCCTCGCTGGCGTGACGGGGAAGCATGACGCCGTCCCCTCGGCCCCATAAGTCACATGTGTGAGTTTGTAATGGAAAGATAAGAGGCCAGCGACGCATCCAGGGAATACGTGTTCTTTTCAGGCTTCATCGACTATGTGACTGGTTTAATAAGATGGAGAAGAGGTTGATTGTGCTTGAAACACATGAGCATGGCTTGATAACACTGGTTTGGGACTGGGAATATGAACTAGTTAGCATGTGACTCGAGGGAGGTATGCCACAGTCACTGATGTAACGCTTCTGCATATTAGCAAATGTGTAATTTCACGGAAAGAAAATCTAAATTCCGTTTGTTCCCCCCTCACACGCTGTATTAAACATTTACGTAACCCCTTTGTCACATCAGAGCACAAGCCGTGTTTTCACTGTTATACGGTAAGGGGGCGCTATTACACATCTTCTGAAAGAGCACTGAATCTCCTGATCAAAAGAAGAAGCAGAAACAAGTGATATCATATGTAATCATATGTAAAATAACGCGATCCTCAACATTAAACAGCATATCAATCAAATCTGCCTAATGTTACTGAGTGAGATGTCGCCCCAGGACGAGCGATACGACTATGAAGCTTTGAGGTGTTGATGGACTCCATCTACTCCATCTGTGTTTGATCATGGCTCTGAATCTGATCCGGGTCTTTGACAAAAACATGATTTTCTCTTGTCTGGCTATCACCAGACCAAGCTCAATGTAAGATTGAACATTGGTCTGGGGAGTCTGCTCTGTATTTTATACTGCACAAGAGGCGTGATCAAAAGGCACAGTTCAAATGACTCTGTACGCAATTGGATAGTCCTTCAACCAATCAAACCCACAATCCATTGCTTCTCTATCAGTCATTGTGTTAAACCCGCCAATAGCACGCCAGGTGGATAAGCCGGTTTGTGATTGGTCCCCGCAAAATTTGTAACAGAAGCAGGATAGAAATATGTACAGGTTTCCAGCCTGCAGATCACCGGCAGATCGGGCTGGGTTTACCCAGGCTAGATTGTCTCAGATTTTTGCTCAAAATGTTGCTTTTTTTATGAAACAAACCCACATTTAAGTGTTGATAAAAAATAATGCATGAAGCTAGAATAAAACAGTTTGTTTCTATTGATATATTGCATGTTCAGATATTCATTAAACAAAATATTCTGGGGGCCATGAAACTTTTGTGAAAATGGTCAAAAATACTAGCTGGGAAAGAGTTAATAATCTATGTTTAAGTTATCGTGAGTTTCAAGCTGATATATTTCTGATATACTTTTATTTTCTGTGGAAAACACACAAAAAATATATAGATTTATTTTGTCATACAATAACAGTCAATGAACCCTGACTTTCATTGTATGAACATTATTTTTTTTTTTTTTTAAATATCTTATTTTGTTTTCCACAGAATAAAGAATGTCATACAGGTTTGGAATGACATGAGGAATTTTCATTTCCAGATGAACTGTCCTTTTAAGCCTTTACTTATGTTCTTTTGTCTTTAACTGACCATAAGCAGCTCTGTCAAGTGTAACCAGAGAGTATAAAAGCAGAAGAGAGAAGGAGAGGAAGAAGTGACAGTGGCAGTGAGATGGAGAGAGAGAAGCATGACAGATGAGCGCTTGAGAGGGAGAGAGAGAGAGAGAGAGAGAGAGAGAGAGAGAGAGAGAGAGATGTGAAAACTGTCATGGTTCCAGGACTAAACAAAGCCCTCTCACAGCTGAGACACTACAAAATGGAGATGCCCACATCAGCCTGATTCCTCTTAACATTTACAATCCCAGTTTCATCACATCACAAAAGGACAGCAGCAGTTCAAATGAGAGACATCTGACAGGGAAAATGCAGGAACAAAAACCCCAAGGGCGGATTTCAGACTGTTAAGTGTGTTTACGGTGTGTTTATTTATTTATTTATATATATATATATATATATATATATATATATATATATATATATATATATGCACAAACACCGATCAGGCATAACATTATGACCTAATATTGTGTTGGTCCCCCTTTTGCTGCCAAAACAGCCCTGACCCGTCGAGGCATGGACTCCACTAGATCCCTGAAGGTGTGCTGTGGTATCTGGCACCAAGATGTTAGCAGCAGATCCTTTAAGTCCTGTAAGTTGCGAGGTGGGGACTCCATGGATCGGACTTGTTTGTTCAGCACATCCCACAGATCACACTGCCTCTGCCGGCTTGCCTTCTTCCCATAGTGCATCATCGTGCCATGTGTTCCCCAGGTAAGTGACGCACACGCACCAGGCCATCCACGTGATGTAAAAGAAAATGTGATTCATCAGACCAGGCCACCTTCTTCCATTTCTCCATGGTCCAGTTCTGATGTTCACGTGCCCACTGTTAGTGCTTTCAGTGGTGGGCAGGGGTCAGCATGGGCACCCTGACTGGTCCTGACATATGCAACAAACTGTGATGCACTGTGTATTCTGACACCTTTCTATCAGAACCAGCATTAACTTCTTGAGTCATTTGAGCTCCAGTAGCTCGTCTGTTTGATCGGACCACACGGGCCAGCCTTCGCTCCACACGTGCATCAATGAGCCTGGGCCGCCCATGACCCTGTGGCCGGTTCTCCACTGTTCCTTCCTTGGAGCACTTTTGATAGATCCTGACCAATGCAGACCGGGAACACCCCACAAGAGCTGCAGTTTTGGAGATGCTCTGACCCAGTCGTCTAGCCATCACAATCTGGCCCTTGTCAAACTCGCTCAAATCCTTACACTTGCCCATTTTTCCTGCTTCTAACACGTCAACTTTATGATCAAAATGTCCACTTGCTGCCTAATATATCACACCTGATATAATATATGCATCCTTGCTGAATATAAATATATATATATATATATATATATATATATATATATATATATATATATATATATATATATATATATATATATATATATATATATATATATATATATAATTGTTTTACTATTTACCTATTCAGTGAGTCATTTTGAACTACAGTCACAAAATTGAGAGAGACAACAAAATAGTAGTTAAGTTAGTAGCACTGCTACTTCGTTCCTCCCCAAAGCTCTAGTTGAGTTTAAAATATTCACTCCATTTTTCTGACTCAGTGGGAAGAGAGGAGAAGCCTGTGTGAAAGCATTAGTCAAAATGTTTGTCGTTAGCAAATAATGAAACAGTCAGATAATGCCATCTCCATCAGATGTTTCACATAAAAACCCAAGCACACAGGGAGGGTTGCTCATTGCAGAAATGAATAATGTAACAAATAATGTACACTGCAATTGTACTTGCAATGTCATTTTGCATTTGAAACAATATCCAGGCAATGTGCTGTAAATTATGCTGGCGCTAAAGGAAGATGCTGCAGTGGAAATGTGCACTTACTGGCAAAATGATTCTCAACACAATAGTAGAGATAAAATATCTACTGCAAAGGCTCATAGTGGCCGTACTCATTCTCGTCCCATCAGAGTAAAACTACAGTGGATTAGTCAGGCTTGTCCTGGCAGCTCTTCATTGATCCCACTATTAATCTGACAGATAGCTGATAACCAGGCCAGCCCTGCTCTAGGGGTCACATCTCTGCATATATCGGGGCAGCAGAACTTCTCAAGACTTCTCAACTTCTCATGAGCATGAGTGTGTGTAGGTTATATAACATGTGGATATAACTAGGCCTGCAATTCTGCCGAAGCTCAGCAGATTTCTGCAGAATCTAAACATCATTCACAGTCTTTTTTTTATACATTTTTCCTCATTAGAATTGCATTTTGAATTCATGTTGTTTATAAAACTAGATTTGCATACCCTGAAGGAAATACCCATGCTTGCAAGGCAGCAAAAGAACAGTTCTAAAGTTTTAGGTTAAATGATAGTTAGGAAAGATAGAAATCTAAATAAGGAGGGAGAGATTCATAGAAGAAGTGTGCAATATAAATAAAGAATACTGTATACATAAAAAAAAACTAATAATATTACTCTATGCAAATAAATGCAAATATAACGGGGCTAAAGGCACACCTTAAGAAAAATGTGCTTTTCATGACTCCCATAAAGTGTGTGTGTGTGTGTGTGTGTGTGTGTGTGTGTGTGTGTGTGTGTGTGTGTGTGTGTGTGTGTGTGTGTGTGTGTGTGTGTGTGTGTGTGTGTGTGTGTGTGTGTGTGTGTGTGTGTGTGTTATATGTTTGTATTGAACAGTGATAGAGCAACAGATTTGGTGTGAAAATAAATCATAGATCAAATATAGACACACAGGGCAAAACTCACAAATACTTCTGCTAATCAATCAAGTCAATACTGGTTCAAAACAATCACTTGTTTATTTTGATTAATAAAATATTTAATGACAGTATATTTATTTAACAAAAATTAACTATGTTAATATAAAAATATATTTAAAAAATGCAAAAACAAAAGTAAAGATTCTGAATGCATTTAATATAGATTTACAGTAATAACAATACATTATATTTCATAATATGGTATGATTAACTCCCCGCCAAACACGAAATTTTCCGTTATTTGTGAGAAAATGCTTCCGCGCTAACTCCAGATCAAAACACATGAGGAAGACGCAGTAAAACGAGCAATCGCATTTAAGCAGATGCATGTGTAAAATAACGTGATCATCAACATTAAACATCATATAAATCAAAACTATCTAATGTTTCTGAATGAGATGTGGACCCAGGACGAGCTACAGGACTGTGAAGCATTAGGGGTGTTGATGGACCCGATCTACTCTATCTGTGTTTGATCATCTCTGAATCTGATCTGGATACAGTCTTTCACAAAAACTTGGTTTTCCCGGCTTTTTGTTCAAAATGTTGCTTTTTTTATGAAACTTAACCATATTCAAGAGTTGATAAAAAATGAATGCTTAAAGCTAGAATAAAATGCTCAGATATTCATAATACAAAATAAACACCCAACTTAATGTATAATATTTCCCATTTGAATCTAATCATGTCATCAAATGGAAAATCAGCCAGATATTTATCATCATGTTAATTGTACATTTGACCCCAAACACATACTTTTACATATTCTTCTGTTATTGAAAAACTGTTGCTTTAATTATCCTGAACAAAATCATAGTTTACCATAGTTTACCATGATTCTATAATAATGGTCTACCAAATGGTTGAGTAATACCTTAAAGGGTACCTTAAAGTAATACCTGACATTTCTCAAAATATATTCAATAATTTTAGTGATAATTTTGCTACTTAAATCTACAATATTTAAAAAAAATATTCGATCAAATGATCCCACAATCAACTTTGCGTATTTTGAAAAGCGGTGTAAATGCTGGGGCAACATTTTGTGCCATCTAGTGGTTTCGAGGAAAATCAATGGCGCCTTTTACCCCGGTGCGTCTTCAGCCCTGTTGTACCCTAGCATTTGCAATATGTAAATATACTGATGATGTCATGTGTTTTGGTCTATATATAGGAGACCGGGGCATGCTGACATACTTTTAGGTTTATTTTTAAAACTCAATTACTCCACACCTTAAAGTCTTGGCTAAAAAAAGCTATTTAACATTTCCATCATTATTGCCCATAAAAGAAAAGAAAAGAAAAAACACAGTTCTCTGAACAATAGTCTCCAGAATAGTGGGGCACGTTGAGTTTATTTTATCTCTGCATATTTCAAACTGATGTTTTATATATGAATTCAAAATGTGAGTTAGCCTGACCAAACATTTATAACAATCTACCTTAATTACACAGCTTCCTCTGGTCTGAACGTATGCCAGTGTGTTTTTATGCAGTTTACTTGTTTACCCAAGAGCTGAAGCAAAACTGATGATAATGCGGTTTCATTTTGGAGGATCCAATTCACTAAATTATCCTTCTTTAATATGGCTGCTTGAAATGAACATACAGAACCACTGCTAGAGAAAATAAAATAGTTACAGCGATTAAGGTTTGAAGACATTTATGCTCTATGTTTGCAAGCATTTATATTTGATCTCTTTTAATTGACCAGTGAAACTTAAATTCTGTTGTTTTCTGTATTTCCAGTGTTGATCCTCTCAGTGTTGTGGCTTGTAAAATGAAGCCGCATTATGCTAAATCTCTTTGGCGAATACAAAAGCCTGTAAGAACACTGTGAGAATTATGGAGATATATAAGTAATCCAAATGATTTCTCTTTAAACCAATTTGCTACAGCAGTCGTACCTGGTAGGCAGAAACGTGCCGTTAAAGCGCTTAAATGAAATCTCATTGAATTCGGAGTTGTAGCTGTAAAGGGAGCATTTACTTAATTAGCCTGTAAGAGAATAATGCTAGACTGGAAAAGGAGAGATAATGCGATAAAGGATGAAAACACAGTACTTGAGATTAGAGATTTACCACTGCCCGGCCCACATATAACCCACTCATATGACGAGAGCAAATGCATACGTGAACATGCACACAACCACCCACACACACACACACACACACACACACACAAGCAGCAATGAAGGTAAACAAGCCTCTTCTGCTCCTTCTAGTGCTTCTACTTTAAAGAGTATATCTGCTTGGTTTCATACTCGCATTTGACCCACATCCGGTTTCAAAGTGGGAAAAAAAAAGGCATGAAAATATTTTTTGAGCAAGGAAACTACATCCACTCTCCTGGCTGGGCTTTCTAGACACAGACAGAATGGGGACAGTTTAATTTGATGTATGGTGATACAATCACACCTTCTCAGCAGAGCAGAAAGAAAGGTTATGAGGAAAAATGATAACGCTTTATTTTACAATGCCCTAATTACCACAAAATAACTACACAATTATCCTGGGGCCGCTCACCGGAGGTCACTTCGCGCCTGGAGCCTGGTGCAAAAGAAACTACAATAATTACGACGCAAACCTGAGAAAACACATTCGCCTCCATCTGATGGTTACCAAATTCACTTGAAGCAAAGCTTTTCTTCTGCGTAGCCAATATGGTGTTTTATTTGGCCATTTCACACATGGCGGAATGATGAAGTGAGGGGGAGAAGGTGTCATAGTAGTTGCACCTGGTGCTTTAAAAGAGTGGTGTTTTTTTATTTTTTATTACATATTTTACTTGTCTATTACAAAATATTTATGTAGATTTTGTGTGTGTGTGTGTGTGTGTGTGTGTGTGTGTGTGTGTGTGTGTGTGTGTGTGTGTGTGTGTGTGTGTGTGTGTGTGTGTGTGTGTGTGTGTGTTCATGTTTTTCTATCCTGGTCGGGACTTCAACCTGACTGCACACAGACTCATGGGGACTCGTGTCACCGTGGGGACCTAAATTGAGGTCCCCATGAGGAAACAAGCTTATAAATCATACAAAATGAGTTTTTTTGAAAATGTAAAAGTGCAACATGTCTCCTGTGATGGGTAGGTTTAGGGGCAGGGGCAGTGTATAGGGGGATAGAAAATACGGTTTGTACAGTATAAAAACCATTTCGCCTATGGAGAGTCCCCTCAAAGATAGTAAACCAGACGTGTGTGTGTGTGTGTGTGTGTGTGTGTGTGTGTGTGTGTGTGTGTGTGTGTGTGTGTGTGTGTGTGTGTGTGTGTGTTTCAAAAGTTGTAATATCTTTGCCACTAGCACCACAAACAAAGAATGGCAAAAATAAATAAATTAAATAAACAAAAAAAAATTAATTACTGTAGCAACCTTGAAAACCCTCCCTGGCATTGGTCAGACACAGGTAGTCCCGTCCCAAACTCAAGCCACTGGTTTAGCCAATGTTATTATTTCTGTCATGACTTTTTGAGTGTTTGGCAAGGTAATGGTTATGCCAATGTTGCTATATTTGGTCTTGACGGAGACCGAACGGTACGAGACTTGCTACTGCCGATACATACACAACATGCTGCTGTGAGCAAGCAAGACTTATATACAGGTGGAGCTGGGGAAGGTGGAGGGTTTCTGAAAGCACGCTGCACTGCTACAGCAAATGCTGACCAAGTACTTGAAGGTTGCGCAGCGAGCTCATTGGCTAATGCTACAGCAGGAAACTGATTAGCTGTGCCCTACACTTATAATATAATCAAATTTAAAAAGTCTCATCTCCCATTCCCTTTAAAGGCCAGTTGCACTTGCACCATGGTGGATTTACTACACTGTATTTAAAAAAAAAAACATAAAATCAAGGCAAGGCAAGTTTATTTATATAGCACATTTCATACACTATGGCAATTCAAAGTGCTTTACATAAAAGATAAGAATACCATGTGTCAGAAGTACAAATTAAAACAAGGATAATTAAGACCGTTGTAAAGATAATTTAAAAATATAATTAGATCCCTATCTGCCTGATTCTCTAAATACGGGTACCCCTATCTGAGATGGAAGAGATGGAGCAGGTTCGCAATGTCTCCCGGACCTTACAAGTCTGTCCAAGACAGGCCTCCCCTTTCTTGAGTCCGCTTCTTTGCACTGTCTGCACTGTTTTACCTATGCCTTCAGCAAGTAACGACGCTATCAGCAACTTCTTATATCATTAACCCTTAGTATAATTATGCCTCACTCTTCACAAGTGGAATGAACGAAGCACAATGCTCTCCTTTTCCAATCTCTTCCAGTCAGACAGCCCTAACCAAAAATAATCAACAGATACAGAATCTTGTAACTTACTGGCTTGTAAGTTACTTGATTTAGTAACTTACCTAAATCAACAGTAACTTACTGGCAACAAATCTGTATTTTATTCCACAGTATAATTACTGTAAATCTGACAACAGTAGTTTCAGCAGCCATATCACCCTGTAGCCCAAGGCTGGTTTCCCACTGAAGCTAAGCAGGGCTGAGCCTGGTCAGTACCTGGATGGGAGACCTCCTGGGAACACCAGGTAGCTGCTGGTAGAGGTGATAGTGAGGCCAACAGGGGGCGCTCACCCTGTGATCTGTGTGGGTCCTAACACCCCAGTAGTGATGAGGACACTATACTGTAACAAGCACCGTCCTTCGAATGAGGCGTTAAACTGAGGTCCTGACTCTCTGTGGTCATTAAAATAACCCAGGATGTGTGACCCCTGCATTCTGGCTAAATTTGCCCACTGGCCTCCGTCCATCATAGCATTCTCATCATCTCCATATATATATATATATATATATATATATATATATGGCTGCTTAAATAGACTGTAATTCTCTTTGATGCCACTAGTGGCACAGATATTACCAAGCCAGGCAAAATTTCTGCATTATACTACATTGCTTCATAATGTTTCATGACACTTTCGAAGTGAAATGTCCAGTAAAACAGAAGAATGTTTTATTACTCTTGTTGTTGTAAAATGTTCAACGAGTGGTGCTTAAAGGTTAATGCTCTATCGTGTTTGAAAATAACACACCACCTACACCAAACCCTACCCTCAAACCAAAGCAAACGTGAGATAAAAATGCATTTGTTGAAGCAACCATGCCATTTTAGCTTGCTTCTACAAGTCTTTAAGCTCTTTTATCTCGACTCGAAGCGCTCCAAGCAAATTTACTCTGTCAGAAAAGCCACGCATATGGAACTGGTTATGTGATGCAAACATCAAAATGTTTCAGTTTAAAAGTCAGGAAGTGAAAACTGCAAAGAACTGCACGGAAATATATTTATTAATCGATAGTCTGCACCTGTACTCATAATTTGTGTGAAAAGGAATACAAGTAGTATATTGTAAGTATAGGTTTTAGGAGTTTTAGAAACAAATTGTAAGCAGAGACATCTATGTTAGAAATGACACTTATGGTGCTTAGGTGACATCCAAAGATTAGAGCCTCTTGTCCAATGAAAATTGATCTTAACTCCATTAAAATCAATGGTTTCTGCCATAGACTCCTACTGAAGTGCTATATAGACTGTATATATTGAATTGTGTATATTCATGCAGATTAAGGTGACCACAGACTGCATTGGTTGTGTTGTGTAAATATTTACACTAAGATAGATAGATAGATTGATATGTACAAGTATGTACACTGTATGTACAAACTGCAGTATGGCTTGTATATGGTAGCATAACAGAAGCCTGCAATGTGTTGAAATGACATCGGAGGACAAGATGACTGCAACCTCCCAGCCTCCCAGCTCACCCTGAGAGGCCTCTAACACCTCAAATCATGCAGTAATTTATTTCAGCCTCTCTGCCTTTAACGATGGGCTTTGGTGCTGCCACATTGATCAGCCTCCACTTCTCTGACTCATCCCTGACTACTCCCCCTGTTAGCATCAAAACTTAATCTGAGATCTGACATCAGCTCTCACATACACTCTTATTTAGATGTATGACCTTTCCCCAAAACAATGACCAATCAATAAGCAGCTTTGCTTCCTCAAAGTCTAATTAAAACAAGCACGGGGTGACTCAAAGGGCAGAGGGAGCTGGGAGAGAATAGCATGTACGGTATATAGTACACGACTGCTTCATATGTAAACATGACATTTGCATGGAGCATTTGTGTTGTTTGTCTCTGCGTTTCAGAAAAATCCCTAAACCTTGAGGGGATAATAACTAACTGTGGTTGGTCACAGTACATGTAGGTCAAATGGCCTCTTGCAGTCTGAATATGAGGTGCTTGGCTAGAATAAGCTGCAATGTGGACCAGACCGCTATTATGCTATTTTAAAGGCTCCTGATTTTGTTTTGGTGTCTCCAAAATCAAAGGTCATGAAAGGTCAATGCATCAAAGGTAAAAAAAAAACACTTTCCATTTCTCATAATATGTGTTGCACATTTTTCAATGATTCTTAAACAACTCGTTGAATGAATCAGTCTCTCTAAATCCCTCCTTTCTGAGAGCTACTCTGCTCTGATTGGCCAGATGGCCCAGTCTGTTGTGATTGGTCTACTGCGTACAGCTCATTACCATAACTGAACTTCAGCTCCAGAGGCTTCCTAAAGCTCAGCGATTGCACACACTGCAAAGACAGTAACGATGGCGTTGATTCTACCATATCAATCCGAGCGTGAGTCCGATGATGAAACATTGGAAGAACTAGTTATTCATCCCGAACCTCCATCACAAGGACGACTCGAGCAGGAGTTTCTTAGTGATGTGCTACTCATTTTGAGGTTCATTATGGGATGTTGCAGCTGTAATTCCTCACCATCAGCATTAACAAGTGTGTGTCCATCAACAAACCCGTGTGTGTGTTTCTGATTTATTGCGGAGCACATGCGGGAACTGTATCAATAACAGCGCATACGTTAGCCCAGCACTAACGTGAAGGACTGATGGAACATAAACGCTTTATTATATCCTTTATCTTTACTCACAGTAGTAAGAACGACAGACCATCTGTATTAATACTAGTGGTGGGCATAGATCATTTTTTTAATCTATATTAATCTCACTGTGATTTTGGAATTAATCTAGATTAAAATGGCTCACTTGAATTCTGCTGAAGGCATTCAGAATATGTGCTACCCAAAAAATGACTGGAGCTTTCACACTTGGTTCGATTGCCAGGATCTGTCCTGACCCGAGTTTGATTGCTCCCCCTGCTGGACATGTTCATATGATATTATTTGGGTCAGAACCGGGGTTTGCATCATCAAAGTAGCAGCTATTTACCCCGTTTCTTGGTAACGACGTCGAGCGGCAAGGTAGCAAAATGAATAGCGTTGTTTACCTAACTTTTGTATTTTTGGTTTTGAACCATTGGTTTTGTTGCCAAAGCTTCAGTAGGTAATGACACTTGCGTCAATCTGCCGCGGATGTACTGCAAATGCTCTAAAGAACGCTAACGACGAGCAGAAATGAGATCTACAGCTCTCTGCTTACAGTACGTCAGTCACGCTCGTCAGGACTCGAGTGCGGTTCGCGGGTGCGCGCCTGAGTTCAGAAGACAGCGTTCACGCTTGATGTGATAATTTCACAGCATACACGCAGGTTCGAAGATCCGTTCTCGCTCCCTACAGTGCAATTCGGCTAGGTATACATCCGCGCTAAAATATCAAGGTGAAAGTCATCATAGCTTGCGTAGTATAGACCCAGCTCCCAACCCAACTTTGAGAACACATTAACGCTGATAAGAGTCTCACGATAACGCAGCACGTTAATGCCGATAACGGCCCACCACTAATTAATACACACAGCTTTAGGTAATAGTGGCCCACGGCTGATGAGCAGAAATATTTCAGTAAGACAGTCATAACGTGAGTTAAGAAACTTACACAATATAAAACACAAAACTAAGCATTTTGAACACCCGGTAGAAAATATATACAGCAATAATTATTCATATAAAGTGACGTTTTAGGGTGGACGACGTACAACATAGGTGGGCATTATGCAAATGTCTTTTCAAGTGACGTAGAACCGTAACGCAGTGGGATTTGAATGACACATTACTTGTATTGGCGGTTCAGAGTCAATTCTTTCTTTTGGAGATAACTTTATTCATCGTGCACTTTCGACTTTACAACTTTGTGGATCCTTTACATTCACGAACAGTGATATTACACTTGAGTGAGAGGGAATATTCGTAGTAGTAGCACGGTTTACATTAAACTTGACATTTCAACAAAAATAAATCTGATGGAAAATGCTGCATTTAACAATTAATGCCTTATTTTAATAACTCAGAGAATGAACACAGATGTTTGTGTTTTGGCATGTAGTTTTCTTAAGGAAAGTTTCTTGCATGTGCAATGTGACAAACTTCCTGTGACAAGCAATTTATCTGTCTATATTTAACACAGAAGATATTTGAGGTTTAATGTACATTTCTGCGGAGAGTAACTTTGCACCAGTGAAATTTGAAGATGAACAGCTTGGCCTTGAGCTTCAGAAATACATGCAAAGTTTTTGACAAAATGTCTGGCTGAAGATTTTATTTTATTGAACATGAAATAGCAAAAAAGAAATACAAAACGTGTGTTTAAAATGTACAACGGGGCATCTCTTGAAATACAATTACAGTAAAAAGATGTCAAACGACTAAGAAAGCATAATGTACTGCAATTAGATTTGTCACTGTGATTTTCAGATACCCTGGGTTCACTTTCCATAGAAAAGCTGTCGGCAGAGCTCAAACAGAATTTCCTGGTAAATGAACACACATCTCAGTTCATTGTGCTCTATTTGACATCGCTTCATTTTAAATTACCAACACTACGACTGATCTGATTTGCAATGGATGTTGTTTTAGATTCATTTTCATTTTGCAAGCTATAATGGGAGTTACCAAAAAGTAAATGATAATTCTGCCAACAATACTCATTTTAGGTAAACCAGTTTCTCACATTAAGTCACTAATCTCCAAACAGACTCTCTCAGCTTGCAGTAGGCAGTCACAGAAGAGAAAAACAGATTGACGAGGCTCGTATCTTGCCACAGAAACTCTTCTGTTTGTTGCAGTGTCAGAATCAAAGGCCCGTGAAGGGATTTTAACAGGCTCTACAAAGGGACACGCAATGATGAATTAGCTATGTTTAAAAATTAGTCAGAGTCGGACTCATAGGAGCAGCGCACGATGACACATTATTAAGCTGTTATGAAGCACTCGCGTTGCCGAGTTTCCAGGCTGACGCTCCATCCAACCGCTTCACAGGGGGTTGCCACATGGAGAAACCCACCGAGACCAATCATGTCAGGCAAAATGAGACTCCATACACTCCAGACACAGGCAGCGGCCGTTTCACCACCTCTCTGAATTATTAATGATCAAAGTTCAGGCGGAATGAGCTGAGTTTGTTGGGTTGGTGATTTAGGTGGCCGAGCACAGAAATCATGGAGTGGAGGTCTCGCACACCTGTCCGCTTCCTAGCTGAAAAACAGCTGTGGTTTGACGCACCTTTGAGAAACATTGGCACTGCGTGTAAGCTAATTTCTCCCCTTGACCCCCATTTCCTCCTCAGGCATTGACTTCTCATTTTTCTCCGAGCCATTAAGTGTGGCCGTTGGGAAGCGGAGAGCTAAGCCTGCATTACCTCAGACAACCTCATCTGCAGACAACAAGCCTTATTTGACATGGTCACTGAGGCATGGCTACTTTCTTGCTGAATATTTGGATGCAACACACAAGGAAAAGCTAAATGAAGCCCCTTCTTTTGCAGCTATAAAATAATGAGATTTTTTTTTTTTATACAGAAACAGGGGGTGAGAAAACAACATAACATGTTTAAAGGGCAAACCAACAATGCTGGTAGAAAATCAGCTTGAAACACTATTTGCTTCAATATATATGTAATCCAAGAACTGCAATAAAAAATTTCAAACAAATATGTAAGAGTAAGAGTATTACTTATTAAAATAAGCTTGAAAATACAAGAGCCATTGTTCATGTCTTTCCAATGCAAACACAGAGATGCAAGATCTAAGAGAAAGAAAAAAAAAGATGAAAAAAAGTGAGATATAAAGTCACAATGTGAGACTGTCATGATGTCAGATTTGTGAGATTTAAAGTTGCAATTGAGATGTAGTCACATTTGTGAGATATAAAATCACAACTAATATATAAAGTTTGATTTGTAAGATCATCACAATTGTGAGATATAAAGTTGCAATTGAGATCACAATGTCACAATGAGAGATAGAAGTTCAGATTGCAGTTGCAGTTGATGATGTAAACTTGCATTTCTGAGATATAAAGTCACAACTGTAATATATAAAATAAGATTTGTGAGGTATAAAGTCACAATGTGAGATATAAAGTTGCAATTATAATGTAAACTTGTAATTGTGAGATAAAGTCACAATTGTGAGATTACCATGAGGTCAGATTTGTGAGATTTAAAGTTGCAATTGAGATGTAGTCACATTTGTGAGATATAAAGTCACAACTGTAATATATAAAGTGTGAGTTGTAAGTTGAAAATGTGAGTTATCAAGTTGCTTTTGTGACAATTGTGGGAAATAAAGTTGAAAATGTGAGATAAAGTCCCATTTGTAGATATAAATTCACAACAACTCACAATCCGTAAAAATAAATATGGCACAACTTGATGGAATTTTCCATATCAATTTTTTTTACAGGTGTTTTATTTAAATTTTGAAATTCAAAATTGCGCTTTGTTTTAGGGTTAACGGTAATGTCCATAAAATGACTGGATAATGTCCGGATAATAAGCTGTCAGTACTTTTTCTGTTATTTGTTTTACAGTGTATAAAGTCATTAACTATATTTTCTTCCTCTGAGGCAGAAACAACTTCTACACTTATCAACTAATATTCAAGTGGGCATGAAAGCAAGTTCATGGTGTCAGCATTCCAAACTTCAGCCTTAAGGCTTAAAAATGCTAATGCCGTGCATCTCCAGACCTCATTTATGCATGTAAACGTAATGATGTGTTGTGGCAATGAGGAACGTTGTGAAAATTCTAAACATCAATTGAACTCAAATAATTCACACATGTGCAACTGCAATTAACATTTCCTGCGAAGTGTGGACTGCTTTTCTAGAGTTCTTTACGAGCACATGAGAACCCGCCATATACAACGGGAGCCCTCAGAATTAAACCCATTAGAGTGGGATATTCCCTCTGACACCGGCAGCCTGTGGGTGCTCACAAAGTGTGCATGATGAGTGCAAATCCATTTTCTAAAGTGCCAAATGGTGCAATGTCATCTGTAGGGGACAAATCCAGTCTGCCATATGCTGCGAATGAAGAACCGAAAAACAACTACAACAGCTGGCCACTTGAAAACACAATTTTCATAGCTGCATCATGTAACTGCAGATCCGTCTAATTCAATTATCAATAAAGGCGTAAAAATATTGCTCTCGTACGAGCGCAAGACATGCATGCATTTAGAAACCCTGCTATGCTCACAAAGCATTACGAAACTCATGCAAGTGATGATATATTCGCACAGTAGCAGAATAACAGTGATATTTTCACATCTCAACTTTTTCACACAATGCTTTCTTTGTTGCCCGTGACAGCTCTACCTCCGCAAATGGTATGCACTGCAATAACAGTATGATTGCCATTCAACAAGAACACCACAATATCAGAGCGCAGTGCTACCAGCATGTCAATCATATCTTGACAATGCCAAATTAAAGGCCTTGAACTTTCCACTGCATGTGTTAGGGGAGGGGGCAGGTATCTTCAATGTCAGTGCAGTGCACTCAAAGACATTCTTCAAACATTTTGATAAGCACTTTTCAAATGCATTTTCTGTTTCCAAAAATGTATTACACACTCTGAAGTGTGCAAATGCCTTTTTATGTACTTTTCATATTGTCATGCCAATGTTTGTCAATTGCAATTTTCAGTGGTTGCCAACATGGAATCAAGAATTCAATGGCCCACAAAAATTATGAAATATGCAATATGTGTTATATCAACATTTCCTATTTAAATGCTAATTTATGAGATTAAGTGTTACACCATTATGTGTATTTCATGCAATTAAAACATTTATCTAATTTGACATTAAAATGCTTAATTCTTTTCTGGCTTTCAAATCTGGTCAGAAAACTGCACACATGCTCATGATGTTGCCAAGCTCTTGTTTATGCTGTGAATGAGAAAGACCTTCTAAATGTCAATTTTATTTATTAATCAATCAAATTATTCATGATTCATTACTTTAATCATTGACATTTATGGTTCCATGAAGAACCTATAAGATCCATGGAACCTTCCCAATGCAAAAAAAAAGGGGTTTTCACTCTTAAAAATAAAGGTCCCAAGAGTTCTAATAATCCAAAGAACCTTGGAAAGGAGCCAGGTTTAGTGTAGAGTAAAAGAAGGTTATTTAGGAGAGGGAAATGGTTATCTTAAGAATTGTTCAGTTAATTGAACGGTTCTTCTATGGCCTTTTGGAGACTTTATCTTTAAGAGAGAAGTTAGAAAAGTTGGTAACCTTTTACTTACAGCCTCTATGTATAATGCATTATAAAAATATCATGAACCTTATAATGCATTGTATGGTCCCATGAACAATCGTAACCACAGTTATAATACATTATAGAACTTATCTATAGTACTTAGTATTGAACACACCTTTAGAAAGTATAATGCATTAAAACACATGACAAACCAATTTCAGAATCTGCAAATATAATGCATTTTAACTTTGGTTACAATTATTTATGAAAAGATATAATGTACAATGTACATCATAAATACCTTTATAATGCATTATACATAAGGGCTTGAAACAATTGTTACTTGTTACTAAGGTTTTACCAGTGAACTCAAGCAATACTTTGTCGCACTATATACTGAAAAACTCTTTCCTCACTACAGCGAGATTGCGATGGCAGAAGCAGAAAGTCCACACAAGTCCTGATTTATTGTGTTTTGCTTTGCACTGACCCTGGAGATAATTCTAGTAAATAATGTGTCTGTTCAGATTGTTCTATGATGCACTGAGACGCTGGGCAGACCCATCACAACATGAGGGGTATATGCGCAAACTATTGTCTGATGTATAATCTAAATTATATACTATATATTGATTTTCACTGTAACTTGATATGGATTAGATGTTTTACATAGAAAAGGCAGAACATTTAAATTATACAATAGTGCTTTTCAGCCCTGAAATAGTTAACCCTGGGATATTCTAGTCCTGGGTTATCTTGCTTCACGTTTCACACTGCTCACAATTTACCTGGGGATTCACAATTAATCCTGGGTATTCATAAGCTGACGTTTCACATTGTACATTACTAAACCCTGGGCTAACGTTCTTATTTGCATAGGGTGAGTGTCACTGATTTGATGAACAGCATGCAAACTATTTACATAAAAGCTCTAGTATTGCCGACTGTACTATCAAGTTTATACTGAATGGATACTTCGGACTATAAAGGTAAGAATAAAACGGTCTCTTCTTCACTCAAATTGTCGTGTTTTCTGTTAGCATTTGACATTTTTCCTCTCAAACTGAATGTACTGTTTATATACAATGTGCAGTGTTTCTGTGACTGTCCAAAGCACACAAATATGAGTATATGATTGGTTGTATGTTGCCAATCATCTAGCTGTAACATTCTAACACCAAATAGTTTCACACTGTACAAGTTTGGCACCAGAATGCAGGGTTAACACTACAAAAAGCGGTGGAGTGCTAACCCCGCTTCTAATGTTCCTTTACCCGGGGTTAAAAGCGGTGTTTAGAATGGCAATAACCTGGGGTTAAGCGCAGTGTGAAGCCCTAATGAGTTCAAAACTTCAATGATATTGTGGGCCCTATTTTATCGATCAGAGCGCATGGTCTGAAGCACGTGTCCGAATACACTTTTGCTAGTTTAATGATGGAACAGTTGATGCAGGCACATGGTCCAAAAGGGTTGTGCCTATAGTCTATTAATGAGGCATGGGTGTGTTTTGTGCGTAATGTGCTATTAACCCAACCAGAGTCTCATCTCCCATTCCCTTTAAAAGTGCTTGCACCATGGGGGGTTTGCTATTTACATGGCGGAATTTGCAAGCTGAAAGACTGAATGCTTCTCCAGAGGGGAATCCTTTTATTTTTAATATTTAAAATGTTTGTGCTGCTGCGCATCCCTTGTGTGTGTTATATGCTGTTATATATGGGTACACGCATTGTGCACCGCCTATAGGCTCATAATACTAACACACTCTTTAAATAACATTATAATACTGCACTATTGACTTAAGAGCAGGTTTGTGTTGGTCAATGGCGCAGTCGTTTTCAGTTCCTCAAAATAGCAACACACCATCAATGCTCCTGAACACACCTGGTGTTCAGACCAGACGCCCATGGGTGAACAGATGAGCGCGAGTGCATTTGCTATTAAAAAATGTGGAGCTGGACGTGAAAATGATAACTGCGTCGGGCTGAAACTAGCAAAAAACACTTTCTCAGAGCAGATTCTCCTACCCAAATCCTAACCTTAACGGCAAAATGTCTCAATCTCCAATGATCCATTGTGCAAGTCATGGAATCAAAAGATTAATTTTATTTACATACTCAAATCTGTTTATCTTTGGGATTCTGCTATGTTAACAGAGCCACTAAACAATCCAGAAAAATGAATATTCAGCTGTAAAAGAAAAAGAAACATCCCTCACATCTTATTTCTTTCATTAGGACTTACACATAAATGTCAACAGAGATAACGTCCTATCCCTGCGAGCTGGCTGACATTAAATGACACCTCGTGCACAGACTTTTATATTGCTTTCTCTGCAAAGTGATTTTGCCGGCTGAATCTTTTCTTTTCTTGCCTGACACGTGTACAGCTATGGTTTCCATTATAACAGATGAATTAAAATGCAGCCAGTGTCCTGGAAGTCGGGTAGTGGAGGAAGACATGAATGCATAGTAAACGTGAGGGATTTACTCAGCTGTACTGAGACTGCTTGACATTATTTGATGTTCGATCCAAAACCCCTTAAAAAAACTGCCCTAGATTCACTTTCTTCAACTCAAATTTGACATGTTTCTAAATGTCTAATTGAAAGAAAAGTGCAAATATTGATGTGAGGAGCTGCTGGCTACTGATGAATAGAGAATGAGACATTAACATAAAAACTTTTGCACACCAAAATTAAGTAATCTCTCACAAGAAACAAGATATAACTTCAGCCCAAATATAAAGCACACCTAAAATCTAAATACTGTCATCTCTTTTCACCCTCAAGTCATTTCAAACCTGTATGACTTTCTTTCTTTCTTCCATGGAACACAAAAATAAATAATTGGAATAATAATTTGAACTGAAATTAAAGTCCATGTTCATTTTAGGTCACCTATCCCTTTAAGAAATATAATCGCCAAGATGATTAACGATGCTATATTTCCAGTAAACAGCACTGCAACATAAAGGAAGACTTATATATGATGATTTGTCTTTATGAGTTCATTTAAAGTCAAACATTACCTTTTGAAGAACGGAATTTCCACAGAATGGTGGGTTCAGGTCGTCCGATGGCCAGACACATGAGGCTTACATTACTGCCCTCGTTCACGGACACATCTGTGGATATGTTTACAATCCTGGCAGGAACTGCAAACAAAAACATATTGCAACTTTGTAATCACACATTTGATAAAACATAATTTAAGTGATTAATCATCAACAAACCAAAAAAATGACGACATCATCCGTATACCCGGAGGATGTTTTCAATTTATTGTTCAAATGGCTTAGATCCGGACGCGTGTCCTTTGGGGAGGATTTAATAGATGTGTAAGCCTGAACCGTGCTCACTTATGCAACTTGCACGCAGCAGATGCAAGTTACATCCACATTTTATGTGTTCCCTAGAAAATTCTTATGCAAAAGTCTTACAACAATATTCCAGGGCATGTTATTATTCATATTTTAGTGGGTTGTGTGGTTTTATAAAGAAATACAAAACAAAAAACAAGCAGTGTACAAAACAACAGAAAAACAAACAATAATGCAACATAACAACAAACAATAACACAACGTGACATAAACGTGACATTATTCATAATAAATGATGAAGATTTTCAGATTGTAGTTGAGGTCTTTTTGAGGAGACATCCTTCAAAATGTGTATATACATTATATATACACACATATAGTGCTGTCAAAAGAGAATTAACACATGCAATTATTTTTTTCAGTTTAACGTGTTAAAAATGTTTAACGCAATTAACGCAGCATCTGTATTTTTCTGTCATCCTTTGGCTAGCGTTCCATGATATGATCACACTATCATTTATGCAAATGCTTTTAAACAAGCACGACAATAACTCACAGAATTATGCCAAAATGCCAGTTTTGTGGAGTATTCTCATAAGAGAGTCTTAATCGAGTTAAATAACGTCTTAAATGAACGTAAAGAGTTGTGAGGAAATGAGATGCGCGTGATGTTCAGCAGCGGCAGATCTTAAAGTGACAGCAGCCTAATAAACCACTGACTGTGATTCTGCCATTAATGATCATCAAAGAACAAAGATAACAGAAAACTGTAGCTTTAATAAGGATTCATCTATATTTCATTTATAATCTGTCTATCTATCTATCTATCTATCTATCTATCTATCTATCTATCTATCTATCTATCTATCTATCTATCTATCTATCTATCTATCTATCTATCTATCTATCTATCTATCTATCTATCTATCTATCTATCTATCTATCTATCTATCTATCTATCTATCTATCTATCTATCTATCGAACATTTCTTACTTCATGTTGTCAATCAAATTTTTTAAACTTTGTTAAATCTCCATCCAGTCCATTAGAACATCACATTAGTGCCTCAGTATTACATGCTGTCACTTGATTGACATGATGAGATGAGCAGGTCACGCTCTGTTAAGGTAATGTTGTTTATAACTTGACTGAAACTGGAAGTGGTATCCAGACAGTCTGTCGGTTTCCTTGACTGTATTCCATGTTTCAGTCTGAATAAAGAAGCCAGCCAGTATCTCAGAGAGATATTATTTAGTTGGCGTCCTATCAGGCCTGCCTCACATGGGAGAGTCTGCTATCTATGTTTCCTGAAAAAGTAAATATTTTATGGTAAATTGTATTTACTGAAGTTTTAGTGAAGAATCCATGTAGGCACCAGAATTTTCTGAAGGGATGGCGCGCACACACACACACACACACACACGCACATGCAGGTACCCAAACCTGCACATACATACTCCAAAATGACTGAATAATTGATTTGCAAAAGAATCCTGGGCTGTGAGCACAACACATCTGCTAATACAGATACTGAGGTCAGAGACTTCCTGTACGTTTCTGCAGTTTGTCTGCTGATTCGCTCACATCATATTTAGCATATTAATGGCAATGATTCAGACAAATGTGTAATGGAAAACATAAATTAATTTTGTTTCAAATCAATCCAGTTATCCACGTAAGCCACCAGTGTATGACAATATTGTTTCTTATCCATCAAATCATAACAGCATGAGGAAAGTCCTGATGGGACTAATTAAATTTTTACTGCAGAACAATAGTTTTCTGCTTGTAATAAAATTGAAAATACTTCAAAAGACCAAGTTTCATGAGTTACTTAAGCTTTGGTGTGTGTGTGCGTGTGTGTGCGTGTGTGTGTGTGTGTGTGTGTGTGTGTGTGTGTGTGTGTGTGTGTGTGTTACAAGGTTGAGGAATGGCCAAAATGATTCCTCATTCAAAAGGGAATGTGTGTATTTGCATCTGAATATATTTGTCTCCATTTTCTAAAAACATTCATGCAGGCGTCAGTGTTGAAACTGTACAATAAATAAACATTAAAGGGGTACTTCAGCACTGGGAAGATGAATCTGTATTTAAACTGGGTCATTAATGTAGTAGAAATGTGAAATTATTTTTGAATTTAGTGCCTTCTAGACTGAGAAAACAAGGAAAATGTATTTTTGTCTCATGGGGATGAAAGACAACAATTCCCAGAACGCACTGCTTCACTGCCCTACTCCAGGCGCGGCTAGTCGGCTAACGTTACAGGATTACAGGATCACTTGCCCACCGCGTTCATTTTCAGAAAATCAGTTCAGTTAGAGACACTACAATTAAAAACTGAATGTGTCTGTTCGATATAATGCGAGTGAGCCGATTGAGCGTCACGGCACAAACGCAGCAGGATCGGATTACATTCATCACATGAGCTGAGGTAATCGCGGGATTCGCGGCTGCATTCACAGCGCGTGATCAGTCTGGCGCGTGTTCAGTTCATGTCTTTGGAAGCTTAACTTTCATAGGAATTCATTTGAACAGTTAAAACACTCACTTTGCTCTCCAGCGCTCCGTTTACATGAATCTCCGCAGCTCCCGCGCCGAGTGCTGTGAGTGTGATGTTGATAACATGTGGAAACAGCGCCTCCTGCTGGCTGTAGTCTTCAGCCTCTGGACAAAAACTCCTCTGATGACGCAAAATGACGATATTTGCGTCATCGGAGGAATTTTTCCAGAAATAAAATACATAATTCTCTCGTCTCAGGGTCATATGAGGGGGAAAGTACGATAATTTGAATATACTCCTGGGTTTCTACTGATACAAAGCTTAATGCTAATCTCTGAAGTAACCCTTTAATTGTAAAAAAATAAAATTTTAACTGTGACATATCCACAAACATTCTTCACACAGTGACAACCAGTAAAACTGATAACAAATTTGGCACAATGATTCAGACACTTTGAGCTGAGCATGTTTTGTTGAAGATTTTTTTCTTTATTGCCAATGCGACCTTTGACACCACAGACTGAACTAATGAAGCATTGCTTGCTCATTGGTTGAGCTTAACGGGTATTATCTAATTGTGTAGTTAAATTGAACAGCTGATTGGTTGATTGTAATCCATTACATCCCTTTCTATCAAAGTGATCTGACATTATCAAGATGAATTTGTTCTGAGGTCTTGTCATATTCATTACCATTTTCTAAACTATACCGAATAAAGTTTGATAATGTGACAGGTTGTAAAAATAAATTTTGGTTGGACTGTATATATACACACACAGAGAGTGAGAGCGAGCAAGAGAACGAGACAGAGAGAGAGAGGTGCTTTTGTCTCAGGGTGACAGGTTTAAATTGTATATATCAATGCAACAAAAATAAATTGTAAAATTAAATTCTTCATTTAAATAAGTGCTACAGTGTGAAGTACCAGCCCACATTCCTGCTCAGAAATCACAGAAGCAAAACGCAATCAGGGATTAATTTTGATTTAAAAAACCAGCCACTGAAAAGTTAGTAGTGTGTGTATGTGTTTGTAGATATAGTGAGGGGAACCACAGTGACCGTCCCTCTGCTGTATTCCAGAGAGCACAATCACAGTAAAAGATGTGTAAGAGAGCCCTTCGCTTCTCTCTGGTGAATATTTCATCCTGTGACGAGCACTTTCTTTGAATCACTGTGCTTTTTACCATCCCACATTCCCTGTGTTCTCACCACTTCCCTCCCTTACATCAAAGGCATTGTTTCATCCTTGTCTCTCAATCTATAATGGATGGCTTCGGCTTTCTAACCATGAATCCCAAATTCAGGCCACTGTTTCAAACAGGCCAGTTTGGGCTTCTCAAAAAAGAGAGAAGACAGAGTTCAGAGCATGAACAGGCAAAAAGACTATGCTAACATTTTCTAAGCACACACACACACACACACACACACACACACACGTTGAGTTATATAACACAAGTTACCTCACCCTATAACCGTGTGTGTGTTTGTGGTAAACTGTTGAAAATCAATCCATCACTTCTCTGCCAAATGACAAGACTCAACCATCCCTCAAGTTCATGATGAAGTATCTTCCCGTCTTATTCGGTCCAAATTCCCACCATCTCTGAGCAATACCTGTATTTTAATTGGACACACATTGGCCTAAAATAACTGCAAAATGCAGGAAACCCACAGAAATCAGTGGGAGAAAAACGAATTCTTAAGCTGCCTCTGGTGATATAGCTGCCGCTAATGTTCCACCCGGGCAAATTGCACTGGCTTCGGTTCTACATTTATATTCTCATAACCCTACTGAATCTTTCCAATGGCTCATTAGTGCTCTTTAAAATGAGAAAAAGAGCTGCCTCCTGATGCAATGGTGAAAACTGAAGCGCACTATAGAAAACCACAACAAGGGACTGGGAAAGCAGCAGCCATCAAAATATTACAAACAAAAACGTAATCACTATACATTTCGTCGTATACTTTCGTCGAAAGAGAAAAATGCATAGCTCAATATTTTCATGGGAATGGGAATTATCCAAATTTATTCTTGATTATTTATCCCATAAATTTATCATCAAATTATTTATTTTTAATCTCTTTCTAGAAGTTAAAGATGATCAAATTAAGGAAATTTAATGAAATTCTTTATTCCTGTGTCATTTTAAAAGTGGTAACCCTTGACAATGAGCAGTTCATTTGTTACAGTATTTATTCATCTTTGTAAATGTTCATTGTGAGATCATTTTAACTAAGGTTTATTAAATAATGTTAAAAGATTTTTGATTTCGATAACATACCGTTTTAGTAAATGTTAAAGGGTAACACACACATTTCCGGAACTCCGGAAAAACAAACTGCATCCAATGTTTCCTTAACGCTGGGTTATTTGGGAAGCTGAACAAGGTTATCTTTCCCTCACACCCAGAAACACACTTCTTTAGTGACGTTGTTTATTTCGTGGTCTAAAAACACAATGACAGCGCTGCCGACGGCTCCCGTAACCCGAACGAAGCTCGTCGATGGGCACACTCTTGCTCTCGCTCTGGTTGATGTGTGTGTGTGTGTGCACATGCTCATCCGGGAGAAGTGCCCATACAAGGAATTCCACGCTTTGTGACATCATACAGGGCCACACTCGAAAATCCTGAAGGAGTGTATTTGGCACAGAAATACTCCGTCATACGTCCAACTAATTTTTTGACATTTTGGCCAAGTTTATTATGAGAATCAACTCTTTAACCGTGTAAATGTGCTCTATTGCTTCTATTGCTCTCTTCATTTGTAATTTGCTCTGGTTAAAAGCGTCTTGCTAAAGGATTAAATGTAAATGTCTATAATTAGGCCATTACAAAGCCAACACAGTTTTCCCACTGACACTGAGCAGTCAAACGAGATGCTTGTGTTTTCCTTCGAGATCTCCTAAAGGATAAAGACTGGCAGCAATCAATTTCCATATGGCTTCCTATTCTGAAATGACACGGCCTATATCCTAGGAGAATTCACTGGTCAAAAAGGTGTCAATCATCAAACTGCAAAATGTATTGGAATCATTTCTTCATCCGTCACTATGGAGTGACAGCGTCAATCATTGTGCTGTAAAACTACAGCGATGAAAATACCACCAAAAGCCTACGTCTCAATGTCTAAAAGATTGCTATGTCAAGTCGCTGATGCCTGTGGGTTTTACATATTGTCAGGAATGTTTCAAAGCATTTAGCATATCATTCACCTTGTTCTTATGCATGAGAAAAGCTTTTAATAGATCTCTCAGGAAAAGCCAAGACAGCCAGAGAGAAGCCTGTAATTTGACAAAAATAAAAAAATAAATCTAAATGTCTTTTAAATGCTCCATTAGAAAGTCCATAAAGAAAAGAAAAAAACTGTAAATCAAATTTAGACCAACATGCATTACCAACATATGACTACCCTTGCCTGCCTGCGTGGATTTTTTTTTTTTTTTTAATATTACTGGTTTGTTCTTAGCACAATGGGGAAATCAAACAACTAGGGTGTTTTCATATAACACATGCTGAGTGAACATTATGGTGTGTTTTGTGCAGTGATTGCCTCTTCACTCCTTTCTAATAACAATACTAATGAGTCACATTGTGCCATCAGAGCAAGCTACAGGTCTCTCGCCTCTGAAGAGAGCAGCTCGTTTAGACGCTTTCAGTTATTACAGTTGTGGAGAAAAGCAATCACCCCACTGCAATCCCATCTCTATCACATCTGTCTGGCGCTGCTGCGGCTGAAACAGCTCAAAGCACTAACAATAACACTGTTTTTGAGGTTGCCTCATTATGGACAGTTATCCATTAGAGTGGTGTTTTAGGATTGGCATGAAGTCTGGTCCAATTATGCAACCTTTTGCGGCATGAACCACCTGCTTAGAGAGGAAAGGTCTGTCTGACCAATCACAGCTCATTCCACAATACTACTAATTTGACAACCAGCCATTAAAATACAAAACTACTGATTTACGAAGAGAAAACATATGAATAACAGCCCCCCTGTAGTCAATCATTTTATCCCTTAAAGTCCCTTACGTTTTTATCCTCTACAACCTTGCTACATTTAGTCTACGCAGAACCATGAATATGCAAATGAGCCCCGCCTCCACTCACTCACACCAGCTCAGAGATCCACTCGCTCAACTTTATTCAAGTTACTGTAGTAAACGATTTCAAACCGTGTGTTTGAGACTGTCTTTGGTTCACTGCAGTTTTAAGGAGAAAATACTCAGCAATGGTGTTTACATGAATTTGCACATGGTTTGTCTCAAAGTTTATTAAAAACACCACAAGTTTATTAATCAAACAACATTAAAAACTTGATTTAGACCACAGGAGAACACTAGAATAATCACAGAAACCAAACCACCCTATACATAAACGAGAACCGACAAACACAACTGAAAACTGAGGGGTGTATACCCACAAGGAACTATAAACGAGACACGTGAAAATCATAGGTTACCATAGAGACAAAAGAGAATAATCTGCAGTGGTCTAAAAGGATATAAACTGTGAATTTTGAAGTGATATATTCTTGAAAACTCACAGATGTGGATTCAGATGGCAATTAAATTACCACACGACCTTGATGTTTGTCAAAAAACAGATAATTCGGCCGGGGATTTTTACACAGGTGGTGGGAGAAAAACACTGACATTCTGGATTCAGACGGCAATAAACCTGTTAATGATGAAAATACCTTACGACCCCACAAGAAACAATTACCGTCTGAATAGGGCTTATGAGTATATTTTCACAGTATTTAAAATGTGCAATATTTTACTTGCCTTAAAACACGGAAGAACTAACTTAACCATATATTGTTAACAAAAAAATGTTATGTGTTATGTACATCATAATTTTTTGAATAGTGTCCTTTATAGGAACACTATAATTACCTGAAAATTGCGCTGTAAATTCGATTTACTTGCACCAAACTTTGCAGGCTGTAATCTAAAGCATTTCCAGATTATACTGTAATTCTCTGGTTTAAAGATGAATGTTTAAACATTCAGATGCAGATTCTAATACCAAGCCTCAACAGTACTATTTTAGCTACGATAGCGGAAACATTTCTAAATGTGGTAGTGTTTCCTGCCTCATGTGTCCAAACTCCCACAGTCTCCCACAAAACCTGTATTTTCAATTGGCCTCGCAGAGGGTTAAAATAACTGAAGCAGAAGGCAGGGCACCCACAGAACTCGGTGGGTGAAAAACGGATCCGCGCGCTGCCTCTGGTGATATAGCTGCTGCTAATGTGTCACCCAGGCAAATTGCACTGGTTTTGTCCTCCCATTTATATTCTCATAACCCTACTGAATCTTTCCAATGGCTCATTACTGCTCTTTAAAATGAGGCAAAGAGCTACTCCTCAATCCAGTAACAAGAGCCGAGGCTTATTACACGAATGTGCAGTGAATTGAGAGGCCGTCTTATCCTTCTCCCCATGGAGGAGAAAGTTCGAGACTAATCTAAAATAGAGACACATCATTACACTTGAGCAAACGAAAGACGATAATCCTGCATGTTGTTTGCGGGGTCATCTAATTAAATTGCCACGCTTTTGCCCTGTGATACACAGTCTTTATGAAATCCTGCTCATCAGGTAATACATGTTGAACGACTTTAATGAAATGGCGCAACAAAAGTGCTTTGATTAAGATGAATATTCAAGAGCTAGTGAGCTCCCTCACTGCCTACCTAGAGAGCATCCTAAGTCAATTCAAGTCAACTCAACATTTTCTTTTGCAAGTTTTTGCATGCAGATTTTTAAAGTAAATTTCACATTTGGAATTAAGTAAACTCTACTTAACTAAGCTAAATTAACAAAGAAAATAAGTAATTTTAACTTGGCTAGTAAAAGGTTGAGTAATTTCAACTTTGTTGAAGTTTCCTGTGCAATATTTTTACTCAAACAATATAAGACTGAATTAAACCACAACTATTTTAACCATCTGAGCACATGGTCTGAAGCGCATGGTGTAGGTGCTCTTAGGGTGCGTTCGAATCCACTTTTGCTAGTTTAACGACAGACAAATGCCAGGCGCATGGTCCAAAACGGTTGTGCCTATAGTCTCTTCATCATGGGTGTGTTTGGGGCATAACATGCAATAAAGCAATCAGAGTCTCATCTCCCATTCCCTTTGAAAGCCAGTTGTGCTTGCACCATGAGGAATTTACAATTTACATGGTGGAATTTGCCAATTTTCCTCTTCTCCGGAGAGGAA
The DNA here is from genome assembly GCA_023029165.1 of Gobiocypris rarus. Taxonomy (NCBI): domain Eukaryota; kingdom Metazoa; phylum Chordata; class Actinopteri; order Cypriniformes; family Gobionidae; genus Gobiocypris; species Gobiocypris rarus. Next base: position 4,385,632 of record CM040922.1, on the reverse strand, counting down.
TCCTTTTATTTGTAACATTTGGCATGTGTGTGTGCTGCTGCGCATCCCTGTGTGTGTGATAATCAGAGTGTACGTCTGTTGTACTCCCCTATAGGTGCATATTACTAACACACTCTTTAAATAACACATAAATACTGCACTATTGACTTTAGAGCAGGTTTGTGTTGGTCAATGGCGTAGTCGTTTTCGGTTCCTCAAAATAGCAACACACCATCAATGCTCCTGAACACACCTGGTGTTCAGACCAGACGCCCATGGGTGAACAGATGAGCGCGAGTGCATTTGCTATTCAAACAACGAGACGCTGGACGTGGAAAGGAAAACTGCGTCGGGCTGAAACTAGCAAAAAACACTTTACCTGGAGCCGCAATTGCGCCAGGTGCAAGATAAGGCCCTTAAAGTGTATGTTACTTAGAAACATCTAATAACACAATAGATATAGTGTAGACACCATATCTAGAAGTAACGTGGCACACAGAGACCTCAATACTTGGTACACAATGACAGAAACATTCAATGGATCGTTTTTGAGCATGAATGTGTCATTTTGAGTAGAAAATGAACTGTCACTAAGTGGCAAGTTACTAAACAAAAGCAGTGATAAAACAGTGTGAATACAGCTGGAAAACAGAAAAATCAACCTTACAGTAAAACAAGCAGCTGTGAAAAATATGATAAACTGGTGTTTTGCCTGATGAGAAGTTTATCATCTTTTTACTCTTTTAATTGCTTTTATAACCGTTTTAATTTTCCTTGCTTTTATTTTGTGATTATTTTAATCTGTGTAAAGCACTTTGAATTACTACAGTGTATGAAATGTGCTAATAAACTTGCCTTGCCTTATTAATTATTCAAACCCCAGTGCATGATGGGAACACGAGTATCTAAAAAAGATGAGTAGTTTTACGTTTTATAAATTTTTCATTTGTTTACATTTGTTTTTTCTGTATTTACTTCCCCACAGTATCGTTTTTTTTTATCAGTGGCGCTTTAAAAATGATGCAAACTTCATCAAAGATGAGAGACTGAAATTCTGTAAAGCAGCTGTAGTAAGACAATAGTGTCATTACTCAGCTCAGTTCAGTGTTAATTCAGTCCAGTTGAATATCTGTGTCATTTATTATGAAACCAGTTCACTTCAGCAAAAGCAGCTCTACTGAAGACAACAATGCCGTTAAACTGAAATAGAAGCAACACAAACAGCGCTAACTAGTTGTTGGAACGTGGCTATGGTGTTCTTCGCACAACACCACATTTGTTTTGTTTTCCACTCAAGCTCAAATAAATGATGCAAGTTAAACTTCTGATGATCCTCTTCGCCTCCCGTGAAGACCTCCAGCTAAAGGAACATATGGAGTGTGATCATCACCTTTGATGCACTACCAGCACTGAGCCGAATTCATCCTTCCCCTTTTCCCACTTGAGTCGCACTTTCCTTCTTATCCTCACTGTGTCTTTGCTTGCTAACAGTCTTGGACTCCCTGCGTGGCCTGCATATGCCTCTGCTCACCTGCCCTGTGTCAGCTCATCCTCTACCTTTGGCTTGCACACTGAGGAAGGTGAAGGACGGTCTTCTTTCTTTTTTTAAGTGCTTAGGAAAATGTATCAAATAAATAAATACTAAAAAATATGAATACAAATAAATAATTAAAATATAAAATAAACATTATTAATACATAAATATGAATGCATAAACAAACACACTGTATTTACATCTAAACAAAGTTAATGTAAGTAAATAAATAGGCCTAAATCTACTGTAATATCAGTGAGGGCAGTTCTGATAGGAATGACTTGGGGATGAAATGTGTTAAATGCATACTGATAAAAAATACTACAACTAATAAAATGCAACTAACTATACAATTGCCCATAATTAGAATAATAAACAGACTTATTAACTTTTAAAAGGGCACTTTTAACTTTTATTGTTGACGTTGAACACTGTATGTTAATTAATTAGCAGGGTTTCAACACATTCTCCATTTTAAAGTTTTTTCCCATTGGGGAAAGTCATAACATGTCCAAATCCGGCAATGAGGTCACTGAGGACCTCTGTGTTTTTCTGAGGTGTATATAATAAATGCTATGAAATAATTGCCTAGTTACACTACTTTAGTGCTGCAAAAGGATATTGCACAGCACCAAGACCACCTCATTGGTCTGTCACCGCTCGTCAATGTCAAAATATTTGAGATGACCAATCAAATCAAAGTAGGCGGGGTTTATGTTCACAGAAGCAGCTGAGCGTGAACTCCAGCATGACGCTTCAGTTAACGGTCATAAAGTGAGAGATAAGAGATGTAAGCTACACTAAACATTTCACCTGATAGCTGTTTTAGGACAGAAATGTTTAACGGCCGACAAAAATATTCAGGCAAACTAATAACATTTTGTCTAATTTCGCCTTTTTGAATTGACAAAGGGCCTATAATTAACTTGATTCATGTAATGTAATAATTAGCAACTGTCAATGTGAGGGAACAAGAAACATTAACAAAGCCGTTTTCATCTTAGGCTAATTATGGATTAATAATGAATGTGCACTTATTGTGAATGAAGTTAAACTTATTTACCTTGCATTTGTAGCCTTCAGTAAATTAACTTGTCTAAGAAAACTATTAATAAAACATATAGACTAGATATCAGTTGACACTGTGTTTACATTCTTCACTGACACGGGCGAAAATGAAAAGACTATCAGTCAAAGCTCAGCTTTAGGAGGGTAGAGACAGGGTAAGATAAGGAGACTGAGGGGAAAGAAAGAGGGATGGAGATGAGGAGAGAGCAGGTATTGGAAAATAATCACTGACATGGTTTTAAAGCTATTTTTTATCCATTGTTTTGGCCTTCAAACATCTTGAAATGCACATATGTAGATCAGAGAAATCGAAATGTTCTCTGAAGAGCACCCGAATCCTCCTAACTAGCTCAAATTTGATTATAAAACCCTGCCTAGGGGGTTTATACCCTGCATATACTCATCTGACACATCAGTTTGATGCTGTTTGCTCTTTTATCTGTGGCTGGTTTGAGTGACGCATGCACATTCGGTTAGTGAAGTTCAAAAGAGACTCGCTAATGGTAATGACAAACCATTTTGAGACAATCACTAAATGATTTTGCCATGATTTCACTATGCATGATACATTTATTTTTTTGTATTTTTCCATGAACCGGTTTCTCTTTCCATATTTTTCCAGACCTGGAAATTATGTAAACAAAATTCCATACTTTTCCAAACTGCATAGAAACCCTGAATTTGTAACTTGCTAGAAATTAAGAAATTTGGAGGAAAAACAATATGTAAAGGAAAAATATATATTTAAGGATTTTTATAGGGTTGTGTTACAGTTTTCCACCATAATATTAACAAAACATTTACATGTAATTATCAAATGATATAACATATTTTAAATGTGGAAAAGTACATATGAATAAATTAGGATAAAAATATCATAAATTCCCTTGTTTAATTTTAAGCCCCCTTTTTGGGCTTTATTCTGTATATGTCATTATAATAATAGTTTTTAAAAAATCAGTGTCGGGCTGTCATTTAATGCCCAAATGATCCTGGAGAAAAAATAGGTGAGAACTAACCAATTTATACCATGTTCTGTTTATCAAAATCAAACTTTAAGCAGATGGAGAAACATCTTGAAACTGGGATTGACAGGTGAAAATAAGTGCAAGAAACGTATGACAAATCTTTGCAAGAATCTGAAAATGACACTTCTCTCATTAGTTTAGATGAGAGTTTGTAGCGAGGATTCATAATTTCATCTGGCATCAAAGCATCACTCGAATGTGTTTGCTCAAGTCTGTGCTTTCGTGTTTGTCTGAACAAAACCTCTGTGCAAAGACGTCTTGGGAGTCGTCTCTCTGTTTCTTTGTTTTTGTACTCACAATTGTTTTCATTGTTATTCTGGGGGAAAAAAAAACCCAAAGAGGTTTTGTTGATATAACAAGAAGGACAATAGTGCTCCATTTAACACCATCATGACCTTGCTTGCTCGGAAACGTTTTTCTTTCAAGAACGTCTCATGCCCTTCGTGTCATATTTTGCATATAGGCCACCCACATAACACTGCTCTATGAAACACACATGATATGCAACAATGAAATCGTTAATTTTGAGTATGATTATGATTATCTAGGATCTAAAACAAAGCATATACAGTTTTTAAAGGGGACATATCATGAAAATAGTTTAAGTGCTATAATCGGGTCCCTGGTGCATCTACCAACCCAGAAAACGTGAAAAAGGCCAATCCAGTAACTTTGTTTTGGTAAGCCCTTCTCTGCAAGCGTGTGACAAAATGAACCGCTCAGATTTCGCTCCCTTAGTGATGTAGGAAGGGGATCTTATCATAGCAAGATGACATAAGTTAATTAAACCAAACTACCTGTTCTATCTTTAAGCAGCAGATATTTTCTGGCTCTGAAGGCATCTCATTTTACAACAGTTCCCACACGAGCGATTTATAGATTATCATGACAGAATATGCGCTAATCAATGACTTGAAGATAGTAACTACATCAGCTACATAAATTCATCATTCAACCATTCAGAAGTGTCCCGTTGCATTCTACATGTTGTCACTTCTTTGTGAGTCTCCGAGAATGTTAGGCTGAACAGTTTCGGACATGCGTGTCTGTTTCTGCATCAGGTAATCAGGTAACACAAACTCTTGAAGCTCCGCCCTCTTCTTGAAAGCAGCTAATTTGCATTTAAAGGAACACACACAAAAAAAATGTTTACTCACCCTAAAAAAGTGACCCTCAATTTTAACATGCTATAAAAAAAGTATCTGCGGGGTATTTTGAGCATAAACTTCACAAACACACTCCGGGCACATCAGAGACTTATTTACGTCTGGCGTTATAGGACCCCTTTAATGATCATTAGAGGACACTGGTGAAGAAGTGCTCAAAGACCAAAAACTGGAGATATTCTTCAATGAGAATACAGGGCCAAATTGGCTGCGAGTGAGTTCATTTCAACAGCCCCATTCTAGCCAGCTTCAGCTACACACCACCTGTGTATGTCTGTTCTTTTTTTGCAAGCTGAGAGAGACAAAACTGAAATTTTGTGGGCTCATCCATTACAGATCTCACTACCCTGTGACCTTGAAACAAGCTAATGTTCTGTACCTACCACAAATATGCAAATCATGGACTCATCTCATATTAGTCTGCTTACCTTACCTTAGACTTTTTATATTAATTTAAAAGACACTTCAGCTGAGTGCAGGGTTTGGGTTAGAGTTCCCGGAGCTGCATTTCTGTATTTCTGATAAACTAAAAATGTTGTATTTATCTTTTAGGGTTTTTTTGTGCACCGTGCTTCAGTAAACATATGCCTGAGAGATAAAAAACAGAATGATTTATTATATCACAAAATCAATCTGAAGATGTTGAAACTGAAGCTGGATATCATATTTAGTCATATACGATTGCTTTTCACAAAAAACAATGCTGATGGATATCTTGTCTTCGCTGAGTCGCAAATGTAGCAATAACTAAAATAGTTATTGCTTTTCATTTCAACAAACCTACATGCTATCAAAATGATTTCTATCTTCAGGAGTGCTGCTTTAAAGGAGCCTTGTCAACATCTACATGGAAGTTAGATAGTTTGCTGCCAGCATAGACTTAACTAGCATAACCAACAAGATTAGAATCGTTTGCATGCAACAAGAATAAACCTCTAGTCTAAGCAGGTTTTTTTTTTTCAGCAGCAATGTTCCTCTAAATGCAAGTATATAAAATAAAAACATCTTTTCTCCCTAGACTATAATGACCTTCATTTGTCTTCTGCATGTAGTGGTTTAATAAGAATAATGCTTTGTGTACCTCAGAGAGGGAGCTCAGAGGAAAACCTCAGGTTTCGAATTGCGCTGGACACTAACGCGTTGCATGTCTCCTCTCGCGTTGCATCTGATCGATGCATCCGATCGATATTGCGGAAGACGATGAGGCCATTTACAGAGACACATACCTCCAGCTGCAGTCATCAACCACATAAATAGATGTAGCGCTGATACGCTACAGGATGGCAAATGCAAAATCGAATGGAGTGCTGTCCTGTTTGTGAAATGCTAATGAGTGACCTAAAACCGGAAATATGAGTGAAATATGTTGGGTCAGATAGGCGTAGGTGCTACCATAGGCGCTCTTTGAATTTTTAGCAGAGACGAGGCAATAACAAGCTTTGGAGGCTCAGGGTTTAAGAGAAATAGGGCCACACTTGATGACAGAAATAGACAGGGCGCTACAGTTTGTGTAGGCAGACTTTAGCTGAGCACGGCAAGATTTAACAAAGCTGAGACAAAGCATTACAGTAAAGGCACACCGAGGCCCCATCTGTTCAGAAAGCTCTCAGATCCATTCTCAAGAACACTAGGCTGAAATTGTAGACCACTCAGCATGCAACTATAGGGTGTAAGGGAAAAGGAGCGCAGCAAACAATTCAATATCTTAAGTGCACTTTTGAGCGGCACGACACCAGCATGTTTATGTTGTGCCATGTAGATGCGCAGGGTTGAACTGCACGGTAAAACAAGGAAAGCCAATGATTGATTCATTAAAACTGGACTGAAGGCTTTGTAATTAATTGAATTGCAGGTTAAGCGTGAACTGAACGGGCGACTCAAACTCCAATTTACGCTTTGTTTCTAATCAGAAAAAAATAAGCACCTTACCTTGGTCTATTTGTTTAGTTATTTAAGCCTGCAGTAATTAGTGTCAGGACAAAGTACTAAAGGTTAATGAGCATTTGATAAGGCGTCATTTTATCAACCAAAACACCCTTTTTCCACTGAAACGTGACACTTCAATCTGACACTTTTTTTGACTGCGCAGATGGTCTGAGAAACGTGATAAAAATACCGTTACTGGTTTGTGCCACATTTCTCAATTGTGTACCCCAAGCTGAGATAGATTTGGCCACGTGCAACATTAATCATTTTTGGCTCACAAATATGAAGGCGATCGACTGCACTGTAAATCATGACAAAGGTCTGAGTATCGACACTTGATTTAGTGAGGAGAAAACAAAAGCCTCTGCTCTATTTTTCCGTTGCTCTCTGGGCTGCACGTCTTCAATCAATATCCATCAACGATTTTGAAATTACACCCAGATTAAATCCCAATTTCATCACTGGGAGTCACATCTGCTGAGTTTCATTTAATTACATCAGCCTAGAAAATAAGAATCAACGCTGTTTGTCAACCGTTATTTACCCAACCCAAATGTCAACAAAATCCCAAACCAACGTGAAGCTAGTTTCTGAAAAGGTTTCCTCATGATGTAAAGATTTCACTTTATAAGACATGATTTACCTTGTACAATGAGGTGCACTTTTGTCGATTCTGGTTTCTTGTTCGTGAGGATAGAACATACGTACGGCCCCTCGTCGTACAAGTTCACGTTTAGGATTTTTATACTGTATTCAGTGACTGCTGTGTTTAGTAGGACCACCCGGGGGTCCAACGACCATTTTTCATTCCCTGTGAAGAGGATAGTGGTTCGGTTGAGCCATGCCACCCGTGATACTTTGTTGTCCACATTGCACCTGTTGAACGACACAAGCAGAAGAAAAAAACATGAGTATTTGCTATGTGTTACATTTAAAAATATATATAAATCCTCAGTGATGCACAAGGGCTAGAAGGCATCCAAATGCAATATAACAACTCGGTTTGAAATTATTCGGATAGTTTTTGAGGACATGTCCAATTATCACAGAGTGCACCTTCTTTAACCCCTTCCTGCACACTCCCCATTTTGGCAAGTGGGGCATAAATGACATACCTAAAATAAAAACTTTGCTGCTCATAAATCATTCTGGATAGACACATAATCAATATATATTTACAAAGACAACACTTGAGAGTTCACAGTTCAATACTCAAAATTACTCAGATATTATTAATATGGAGATATATAAGCTCAAACATAAAAACAAAAATATTAAGAATATATTTATTTAAGTATAAAAATATTGTAAACACAGTTTAAGTGCTTCATTGTGTCATTTCAAATCTGAGAATTATATCTCTAAAATTATGGATTTTATGAAACATGTCACATGAGTTTTTCGAGAAGGCTGATAAGATGCTATTACAATATGTCATTGCCCTGTAAACACTCATTTGCAGTCTATTGTCTAATGTCTGGCGAGATGAACTGCTCCATTCACGTTCCTTTTGTTCTCACTCGACAAGCTTTCACACCTCTGCTGGTATAAGACTTAAGCTCTTTGCACACTAGTCCAAACTTTTCATATGCGGTTTTTCTGGTGGCTATGGATTGTCAAAACCCCTCTCAAAATGCTTGCTACTGATGCGAAAAAAGCAGAAAATCTGAAACAATCTACATTTTTTCATGATGGACATAACTTTTGGAGGCAGTGTGTAAACATGATTGACACAATGTGAGGTCGTATTTATTTTTTTTAAATTTCAGACTTAGTGTGCAAGGACCTTTAATCTTCTTTATTCTTTTATCATTCTTTTGTTTTTATTCAGCCATTATTAGCCTTTACTCTGGCATTACATGCCTTGCCCAACTGACGCAAACCCGGAACAGGAAGAGACCGAGCTCGCTCTGAGCACTCTTTCAGCTCTTCAGGATGCATAATTCAATGGGAAATTAATAGAAATGGTATTTTGCGAACACGCGAGAATGAATCAACAATTCTCAAATATGCACACTTTTGGACTAAAAGCCCTAGTGGACGCTGTTCAGTGAAGCTATGTGAACACAAACCGGAGCAGAAGTGACTGAATTCATATGCATGTTGATATTCTATTAAAAAAATTAAAAAATGACGGATCTTTTGCACTCCTGCCGATTATTTTGCACTCCTGTCACTGCAAACAGTGGTCAAACATTGAAGCTGGAGTCTTTAATCTTTCTAATGATACTCAGTTTGTCCAGATCAAGTAAGAGTGTGATGTTTCTTTTTAAGAAGAGTAGACTGTTGGCAAGCTAAGGCAAGCTAACTTCTACTCGAAGAAAACAATGATTTATATTCTAGACGCAACCCTGGAGTCCTAACCCAGGAACCAACCTTCAATTCAACAGACTTCACTGGAGACACATGATAATGCCCATAATATCACTTCCGCTTCCTTCCTTGAAATGCAAGGCAACAGGTAATATAAATAGATGTCTGTACTTTTTCTCTCCTTTTCTATTACAGATCTTGAAAACCAGTTGGAAAATGACAATGGCTTTTCATCTTATCCTTTTCAAATAGCCATTATGAAAAATTAGAGCAATTCTGGGCAATAGCCACCTTTCCGTTCAGAAGAATCTGGATATGACACTACATTTGTCTCCTTCACAGGAAAGGACATTTCTTAAAACTGCAGAAAAAGACCTAGAGGCGTTCGCTATACTTATCTTTTTTACCCTTTTCTAAACTTTTGAGTGACGGCTCTAAAGGTTAGGACTAATTGAAAGTCAGAGCTACATATTAAAAAACTGAGGGCATAATTTCATGCACAGAAATGTACTTTCCCAAAAGAAACATACTGGTCTTAAGGTTTTATTTGTCATTTGCTATCTGGCATTTGATTTATTTGTCAATAGTTAGTTGATATAACAATGGCACAGAATGTGCTTTGTTGACATGGCTTTCATCAATGACACTCAACAAGGTGCATTGAGAATGTTTAAAATGCCATTGCCAAACCGTTCGCGTCAGCATGCCAAAACACAGCAGTAATTCATATTAGTCTTTAAGAGGGCTTCATGCTCAAGGTCAAAATCAGTAAATGGATTATCAGACCCTTTACTGGTGAATTTCCCGGCTCTGAAAATTAGTCAACAAGAGAGCGCTCTTTTGGCAAATCTGGAGGGCAACAATTGCAAGTGTGAAGTGAATGCTTTCTCAGGATATTCTTCAAAGGGAAAAGCTCATTCAGACTCTGTTAATCTATGCAGAGTGCTGGAGCGCAAGAGAGCTTGCAGAGGATTTGAACCATTGAAAACCACAAGATTAAGCTGCGGTCTATAATCGTGCATGCTCTGCAGTTTTTGCTTGGGAATCACTGTGTACATTCAAACAATAGAATGGATTTTTTTAAAGTTTCGGTCTAAAAATAACCTCATAGTCGCTCTATGCTTGGCCTTAACACCTTAAGTGTGTTGCTAAACCTACTGTTCATATTTTGACGTCTTGGTGCTGTGGGTCTAATTTCCCTCAACTTAACGCATGCTTTCCCTTCCATACCAAAAAATTCTTATAACTACCAGAAAAACGTCCCGCAGATGTTATTACGCACATTAATTCTGCATGCAGCACCCTCCGTCTTCCAAACCGCGCTGTTCATCATGTCCCAATATGTGTCTAGTTGATAAGTGTATGGATTTATACCCTTATTCTGGCTGAAAGCGACAAACTGAGCCTGAAACACCAATATAATGACATTAGCATGATGGGGGGAAACATGGAGGCTGTGCCAAAAGTTAATTTTCAGTTCAAAAGTTACATTTTAAGTGGTTTATTGGTGAAAGCCTTGCACTGTGAATAGGAAGGTCATGGTTCCAATCCCACCGTGGGCACCTTCTCTGGCCGTTCTGAGCAGGACGGTTAACACCTCATCTGCTCCAGGGGTGCTGTGGGACAGATGATTGCGTGCTCTGAATTTCTGCATCTGCCTGTGACAGATTAGATTAGCAATTTGCAAGATAACGACTTTGCATATGGCTGGTTGAATGGGTGCAAAGTCCTACAAAATAAGGCAAAAAAAGAGCTTGAGTGTTGGAGGTGATTATACATCTCTAAAACAATTAAAAATGGGTCCAAGAGTTGATTTGAATCTTCAAATACACAAATATTTATGTTTATGCAATAGCAGGTCAAACAGAACACTGCAATGTCATTACACAGTATATGCTTCACATCAAACAGCATGCATACATTTATAATGATCCATTTCAAACAGCCGCCGCACACATTTACATATGCATATCAACCAATGGATCCATTATAAATGCAATATGCTAAAAAAGACCGCCCTCACTGTGCTTGAATTGACGGTCACTTAAATTTAAAGCTGAGGGAAAAGCATATAGATTTTCCCACTCGGTGCTAAAAAGTAAGAGGTGCTTCTTGGAAGGCAGAGCCTCCATTATCCAGCATTGACAGGGTGAGATCAGGCCTCATTCAGTGAACTAATGACTCTGTCACACCAGTCCCTTGCACTTCAGCCTAATGGACTGTCAGCCACATCGGTGCGAGATCGTTTATATGAAGAAATATCTTCTCAACTCAAAAATACATAGATTGATTACCAATATTTTTTTTCACAACAATCTTAATAAGAGAGACTTTTTTTCTGAATAAAGCTTATGTTTTACTTTATATATTGGAGGAATGTATATAAAAAATAGACTTGCATACTTATCATGACGTGTCACATGGATATGATGTAATGAAAAAGGAATCTGATTGGTCTAACTGATTAAACCAACGTTTCTTGGTAAAAAAAACAACAACATTTGACCCTAGAGCACAAAACCAGTCACAAGCCTCACGGGTATATTTGTGGCAGTAGCCAACAATACATTGGATGGGTCAAAATTATACATTTTTCTTTTATGCCAAAAATCATTAGGATATTAAGAAAGATACTTTGTAATTTTCCTACCGTAAATATATAAAAAAATGTATTATTAGTAGTAATATGCATTGGTAAGGACTTCATTTGGACAACATTAAAGGCGATTTTATCAATGGAAAGCTTATTTATTCAGCTTTCAAGTGATGTATAAATCGCAATTTCAAAAAATTGTCACTTATGACTGGTTTTGTGGTCCAGGGTCACATAAGTATATAAGTATATAAATTGTGCAAACAAATAATTGTATATGACCCACTAGATGTAACATTAAATAACTATTTCATGTGATTATGTTGTAGATTTTAAACATGTTTATACTATAGGAAAAATGTACTATTCATTTCTGTGTTTTAATTAGGAAAAAATGCTGAGTGCAGCTTTAAGTTTTTCTGAACATTTTCTGACAGACACTTAATTACCATATTTACATACATTCTAAATCCTAAACATTGTAAAAACATCTGTTAAATGTCATTCTAACAAAAAAGAAAGGAAGTCTAATCAGGTTTGCTGGTCCTAGTTTGAATTGAGCCTTGTCACACTGATATGTTTAGCCGGTTTTAGAAGGGAAAACCAGTTAGATGATTAGCTGAACAACCTCAGAACGCATGTGTGTGTGTGTGTGTGTGTGTGTGTGTGTGTGTGTGTGTGTGTGTGTGTGTGTGTGCGTGTGTGTGTGCGTGCGTGCGTGCGTGCGTGCGTAGGATGAAGTCTCATTTGATAAATTCTTGATCTAGGATTGAGGATTTAACAATCTTAACTCTCTTACTAAATCAATAAAATAAATGACATAAATATGGGTTAAACCTGTGATAAACACAGGGCACAACAATTTTTTTTTTTTTGGCGATGAGAACAAGAGGCCATTTCATAAAATGACACCTGCCATATTTTTCATATCTCTGCTGTGCCTTTTTAAGATATGAGTAGGTCAGTGAGACTCTGTGCTGTGGGGATTCGGTGCTTGCAGATCATTGTCAGCAGACGGCCATGTGGTCTCAGGGTGAGATTAATGACAGCCAGGCTTTATGTGATGGGAGACTGATGAAGGCCATTACACCAGGGGCAATGAATGGTGGCCACTCTGTTTGGGCTTTCAGATAGAGGGGAAACAGGAACGATTTCCCCAACCAGACACAGACAGCAGTGTCGAGAGCCACATTGAAAGGGACATTCAAAAAAGTCACAAATATTGTCACAGACAAAAACATTAAACAAAAAATAAAAACATGTTAAAGGGATAGTCCACCCCAAAATAAAAATTCTGTAATTAATTACTCACCCTCATGTCGTTCCAAACCCATAAGACCTTCATTCATCTTTGGAACACAAATATGTATAATTTTATATGATGAACAGGTTGACATTAGGCTTTTATTCACACATAAACAGTGAACATAAACAGAAGCGCAACCAAACCTGTTTGTCACACAAGAACAAAAGCGTGCTGCGTAACACGAGAATGAACCTCATTGGTTCTTGCTGAAGCTCAAACTTGCAGCGTAACACGAGAATGAACCTCATTGGTTCTTGCTGAAGCTCAAGCGTGCTGCGTAACACGAGAATGAACCTCATTGGTTCTTGCTGAAGCTCAAACGTGCTGCGTAACACGAGAATGAACCTCATTGGTTCTTGCTGAAGCTCAAACGTGCTGCGTAACACGAGAATGAACCTCATTGGTTCTTGCTGAAGCTCAAATGTGCTGCGTAACACGAGAATGAACCTCATTGGTTCTTGCTGAAGCTCAAACGTGCTGCGTAACACTGGAATGAACCTCATTGGTTCTTACAGAAGCTCAAACGTGCTGCGTAACACGAGAATGAACCTCATTGGTTCTTACAGAACATCAAACGTGCTGCGTAACACTGGAATGAACCTCATTGGTTCTTGCTGGAGCTCAAACGTGCTGCGTAACACTGGAATGAACCTCATTGGTTCTTACAGAAGCTCAAAGCGTGCTGCGTAACATGAGAATGAACCTCATTGGTTCTTACAGAAGCTCAAAGCGTGCTGCGTAACGAGAATGAACCTCATTGGTTCTTACAGAAGCTCAAAGCGTGCTGCGTAACACGAGAATGAACCTCATTGGTTCTTACAGAAGCTCAAAGCGTGCTGCGTAACACGAGAATGAACCTCATTGGTTCTTACAGAAGCTCAAAGCGTGCTGCGTAACACGAGAATGAACCTCATTGGTTCTTGAGGAAGCTCAAGCGTGCTGCGTAACACGAGAATGAATCTCATTGGTTCTTGAGGAAGCTCAAAGCGTGCTGCGTAACACGAGAATGAATCTCATTGGTTCTTGAGGAAGCTCAAACGTGCTGCGTAACACGAGAATGAATCTCATTGGTTCTTGAGGAAGCTCAAACGTGCTGCGTAACACGAGAATGAATCTCATTGGTTCTTGAGGAAGCTCAAAGCGTGCTGCGTAACACGAGAATGAACCTCATTGGTTCTTGAGGAAGCTCAAACGTGCTGCGTATCACGAGAATGAATCTCATTGGTTCTTGAGGAAGCTCAAGCGTGCTGCGTAACACGAGAATGAACCTCATTGGTTCTTACAGAAGCTCAAGCGCGCTGCATAACACGAGAATGAACCTCATTGGTTCTTGCTGAAGCTCAAACGTGCTGCGTAACACGAGAATGAACCTCATTGGTTCTTGCTGAAGCTCAAGCGTGCTGCGTAACACGAGAATGAACCTCATTGGTTCTTGCTGAAGCTCAAGTGCGCTGCGTAACACGAGAATGAACCTCATTGGTTCTTGCTGAAGCTCAAAGCGTGCTGCGTAACACGAGAATGAACCTCATTGGTTCTTGCTGAAGCTCAAAGCGTGCTGCGTAACACAAGAATGAACCTCATTGGTTCTTGCTGAAGCTCAAACGTGCTGTGCAACACAAGAATGAACCTCATTGGTTCTTGCTGAAGCTCAAACGTGCTGCGTAACACGAGAATGAACCTCATTGGTTCTTGCTGAAGCTCAAACGTGCTGCGTAACACGAGAATGAACCTCATTGGTTCTTGCTGAAGCTCAAAGCGTGCTGCGTAACACTGGAATGAACCTCATTGGTTCTTACAGAAGCTCAAAGCGTGCTGCGTAACATGAGAATGAACCTCATTGGTTCTTACAGAAGCTCAAACGCGTGCTGCGTAACACGAGAATGAACCTCATTGGTTCTTGCTGAAGCTCAAACGTGCTGCGTAACACGAGAATGAACCTCATTGGTTCTTGCTGAAGCTCAAACGTGCTGCGTAACACGAGAATGAACCTCATTGGTTCTTGCTGAAACTCAAACGTGCTGCGTAACACTGGAATGAACCTCATTGGTTCTTACAGAAGCTCAAACGTGCTGCGTAACACTGGAATGAACCTCATTGGTTCTTACAGAAGCTCAAACGTGCTGCGTAACATGAGAATGAACCTCATTGGTTCTTACAGAAGCTCAAACGTGCTGCGTAACACGAGAATGAACCTCATTGGTTCTTACAGAAGCTCAAAGCGTGCTGCGTAACACGAGAATGAACCTCATTGGTTCTTACAGAAGCTCAAACGCGTGCTGCGTAACACGAGAATGAACCTCATTGGTTCTTGCTGAAGCTCAAACTTGCAGCGTAACACGAGAATGAACCTCATTGGTTCTTGAGGAAGCTCAAACGTGCTGCGTAACACGAGAATGAACCTCATTGGTTCTTACAGAAGCTCAAAGCGTGCTGCGTAACACGAGAATGAACCTCATTGGTTCTTGCTGGAGCTCAAAGCGTGCTGCGTAACACGAGAATGAACCTCATTGGTTCTTACAGAAGCTCAAACGTGCTGCGTAACACGAGAATGAACCTCATTGGTTCTTGCTGGAGCTCAAACGTGCTGCGTAACACGATAATGAACCTCATTGGTTCTTGAGGAAGCTCAAACGTGCTGCGTATCACGAGAATGAATCTCATTGGTTCTTGAGGAAGCTCAAACGTGCTGCGTAACACGAGAATGAACCTCATTGGTTCTTGCTGAAGCTCAAACGCGTGCTGTAACACGAGAATGAACCTCATTGGTTCTTGAGGAAGCTCAAAGCGTGCTGCGTAACACGAGAATGAACCTCATTGGTTCTTGCTGAAGCTCAAACTTGCAGCGTAACACGAGAATGAACCTCATTGGTTCTTGCTGAAGCTCAAAGCGTGCTGCGTAACACGAGAATGAACCTCATTGGTTCTTGCTGAAGCTCAAAGCGTGCTGCGTAACACGAGAATGAACCTCATTGGTTCTTGCTGAAGCTCAAACATGCTGCGTAACACGAGAATGAACCTCATTGGTTCTTGCTGAAGCTCAAACGTGCTGCGTAACACGAGAATGAACCTCATTGGTTCTTGAGGAAGCTCAAACGTGCTGCGTAACACGAGAATGAACCTCATTGGTTCTTACAGAAGTTCAAACGTGCTGCGTAACACGAGAATGAACCTCATTGGTTCTCGCTGAAGCTAAATCGAGCTGCGTAACATGAGAATGAACCTCATTGGTTCTTGCTGAAGCTCAAACGTGCTGCGTAACACGAGAATGAACTGATACAAATTAGTTTTACGATCTCTTTATGAACATTTTATGAAGTGGCAAAGTGGCAATATAGCGTAGCTGTCAATGGAGGGACAGACATCTCTCAGATTTCATCAAAAAGATCTTCTTTTGTGTTCCAAAGATGAACGAAAGTCTTACGGGTTTGGAACAACATGAGGGTGAGTACCTAATGACAGAATTTTCATTTTTGGGTGAATTAGCCCTTTAAGATAAAGTGTAAATTAACATAACTCTACAGCAAAAACGTTCTGCTTTGTGTGGAGCTTTCCTAAAATGGTTCATGTGAAACATCTACTATAATATAATATGACCTGTTTGTTACAGCATGTACCATAAGGTGCAGCCAAACCCTGACTTCCTGGTTGTGCATTCAGAAAAAAGGTCATTCAGAAAGATTTTAATACATAAAATATAATACCAAAAATACTTTTTTGTTATGGAAAATGTGTATATCAACTATTGTGAATGCTGTAAATGCTTTTGAACTTTCTATACATCAAAGAATCCTGAAAAACTGTATAACACCTTCCGCAAAAATAATACAGCACCATCAGCATATTAGAATGACTGATGTAAAAACATACATTTTAAATTGTAATTATATTTCAAAATATAACTGTTAAAGGTAAATGACTTGGAGTAGAATTTGAATCGACTTAGGGAAGGCCATAATATATTCTTGCTCACCAAGACGTCAGATTTTTTACTGAGAATGATTCTTGACATGGTTTCTAACCAGGATGCTCTCTATTTTCTGCAGATGCTTCAGAAATGTTCCCACCGCAAAAGCATTTGCTTTTCTGTACACCATTCAAGTCTCCTGAGTGAGCCGCGGCCCTCGTTTGAATTGAAATAACAGTACAATAGTACGGGGTGCCACTTGTGATTGCCACTTTTGTCACTGCTTTCAAGGTGGATGCACTAACATTCTATTTGTGTCAGTCCTCAGAGGATTCGTCTGAAGGCCTCAGCCCACCTCTAAAGCTAACTAGTCATGTGGATGAATGGCCTGCAGAAGTATGAAGAGAAACTGCCATTTTTGGCCCATCACTCAAGAACACGAGAGACAGACAAGCCCGATAAATGCAGCCGTTTGCTTTGTCCCACACCGCAGACCAGAAGCTTCAGCAGATACAGTACTGGTAAATGTGACATTGGGAATAAAAATAGAAAAAAATAAAAAAAACATACTGACAATAACTTACCTACATATTTACAGTGAAAAATTAACAAATGTACCTTTTTCACAAAGCTAATAACTGTATTCATTCCTTTGGATTTAAATCCATGACCTTGATTGCTAGCGCTTTCTCTGCTGTATGAGCTACAGAAATGCACTTCATTTTTTACCATCATTCTCAAATAAAATTACTTTTTCTTATTTTATAGGGCCCACACACACACACACACACACACACACACACACAGAGAGATCAGGCATAACATTATGACCACCTTCCTAATATTGTGTTGGTCCCCTTTATCTTCCAAAACAGCCCTGACCCGTCGAGGCATGGACTCCACTAGACCCCTGAAGGTGTGCTGTGGTATCTGTTAGCAGCAGCTCCTTTAAGTCCTGTAAGATGTGAGGTGGGTCCTTCATGGATCGGACTTGTTTGTTCAGCACATCCCACAGATGCTCGATTGGATTGAGATCTAGGGGATTTTGAGGCCAAGTCAACGTCTCACTTTTTTTTCTTTTTTTTTTAGACGTTCATTTTTGCTTTTTGCAGGCGCATTTTCCTGCTGAAAGAGCCACAGCCACCAGGGAATACCATTTCCATGAAAGGGTGTTCATGGTCTGCAACAATGCTGTAGGTGGTACGTGTCACAGTAACGTCCACATGGATGGCAGGACCCAAGGTTTCCCAGCAGAACATTGCCCAAAACATCACACTGCCTCCGCCGGCTCGCCTTCTTCCCAAGTGTTCCCCTGGTAAGCAATGCACATGCACCCGGCGTGATATAATTTATATCCGCCACCTTCTTCCATTGCTCCGTGGTCCAGTTCTGATACTCACTTGCCGCCCACTGTTGTTTTTTTCGCGGTGGACAGGGGTCAGCATGGGCACCCTGACTGGTCTGTGCCGCCCCATACGCAACAAACTGTGGTGCACTGTGTATTCTGACACCTTTCTATCAGAACCAGCATTAACTTCTTGAGCAATTTGAGCTCCAGTAGCTCGTCTGTTTGATCGGACCACACCTGTCAAACTCGCTCAAATCCTTTCGCTTGCCCATTTTTCCTGCTTCTAACACATCAACTTTGAGGACAAAATGTTCACTTGCTGCCTATATCCCACCCACCTAACTTCATCTGTCAATGGTCATAATGTTATGCCTGATCAGTGTATGTATACTGTATATTTATATACTGTATATGTGTGTGTATAAGTGTCTGTGTGTGTAACCCCAAGATTAAAGCTGATTGATCTGTCATTGCAATATGTATACAACCTCAAGCTACATCTCATCCGGTGTAGACACGTGTAGGATTATATAGGAGACAGACTGTCATTTTGGTTCAAATGTTCTTGATAAACCTTGAAGGACATACTGCTAAGCGGGAGTGTCTCTCTATTGCGCACTGAATGCCACATCACAACAGAACAGAGAGCAAATGCACCATAAAAGGATAAAACTGTAGAAAGACATGAAGGAGAAAAAAATAGATGATGTTGAACATGCCCTGGAGGAAGGTCATCGCTGAAAATGAACCAAGTTAACAACATCTCATAAACAAGGCATATACCATACAAAATCATTCAGTCCGAAGGGTTTACAAAAGGATGAAGATGGTCAAAGAACTGTACTATAATACTGTTCAAAAAAACAACAACACAGAATAAACAAAATGTTTATATTGAAAACTGACATTTAAAAAATAAATATAGAAATAAAGCTTAAATAACTGAGACTTTTTTCTCTGACCAAGCAAGCTATGGGTGAACTTTTTTTTTTATATATATAGAAAATTCACCTCGATACCCACCCTCCCCTTTTAAAAAATTAACCAACAGCACTTTCACACACTTGCAATATTTTTTATACATACAAAAATATCAGCATGAGGTGCTGCAGGTCACCGCCACCAGAGAAGAGCTGGCAAGGTCTCATTTAAAGATGAAAAGAAGAAATTCCCCCTCCGGAAACATCAGGCAGCTGGACTCAAAACAAAGGATTCTGGTCTTAGAACCTGAGGGGGTTTTAGCCAGCGCTCCCTTCAAACTCCGCAGTATTCAGTAAAAGAGAGCTGCATGGAATTGACAATCCACAGAATTTCCCCAGAGACAGATATCCAGGATGATCCTCTCTTTATCTGGACCCTTGTCTGTAGACACCTATTTATAGTTCCCGTGGTAATGGTCGGATGGGAGGTTTAATCGGTGCATGCTCATTTTCAGCCTCCATGATTTTCTACAATATTTTAGCCAAACCACACAAAATGGCCATAGACTTTAAGAGAGTATAAATGGTTTTAATAAAATTCACACATGAACTTGGAGGCAGGGATGAACTTTTATTTCTTCTCCAAACTTAGAGCACTTTTGGTTGGATTTTACATCTATGAAGGTTGCACTCTGGAAAATACACGAGCTGAATGGTTCATTTGTCTTAAAAATATGATCCGACAGAATCTCATAAAGATGCTGTACGAATACCCAAAGCTGCTCACTTTCATGGTATGAATGTAACTGAGTAAAGATTGAGAGCTTTTGACAGACAGACAGACAGACAGACAGACAGACAGACAGACAGACAGACAGACAGACAGACAGACAGACAGACAGACAGACAGACAGACAGACAGACAGACAGACAGACAGACAGACAGACAGACAGACAGACAGACAGACAGACAGACAGATAGATAGATAGATAGATAGATAGATAGATAGATAGATAGATAGATAGACAGACAGATAGATAGATAGATAGATAGATAGATAGATAGATAGATAGATAGATAGATAGATAGATAGATAGATAGATAGATAGATAGATAGATAGATAGATGGGTGTTGTTTTCCTTCTGGTGTGATTTTTCTATCATTGTGTACTTCAGAAATTTGCATCTTTGCACCATTTCTTGCAGGCACTGTGCAGGTCTCGGTCTCCAATTGACAGCTCAAAATGTCTTCCAGATACGCATGACTGGGGCAGAATGACTGCCGGCAACGCCAATGAAAAGAAACAAGTCCCCACAGCGCGCGAGTGAGAATGTAGATAACTGATAAAGCCAAGATACACCTACTGCCTATCATCAGCCTGATTCAATTCTGCTTTATCTAGCAGCAATGATACGATTCTGATACCTGATAATGCTGTGGGTGCAGCAGCACTCTGGGCGTAACATTTTTTTTCTTTAGAAAAGATAAAGTGAAAGGAAAGAACATGGAGAGAGAGAGAGAGAGAGAGAGAGAGAGAATGCAAGAAAGAAGAAGAAAAAAACAGCTATGTGGAATGGGAGTTCATATGAGGTGAATTATTCGAATACTACAGAAGAGCAAATATGCTTACCATTTGAACGACTAACATTTGCACTAGGTGCATAAGTGAATTTAACTGTGATGTGAGAAAGTAGGATTGACAGAAATGCAAAGTGTTTTACAAGCTCTAATGAAATCCTGTGAGAAACTTGCAGCAAGTAAATATTACCCTAGCAAAAGCATTTATGTTTCAATACAGTACAGAATGATGCTTAAATCTAGACCAAACTGGGTAATCGGCACATCAACAAAATATCATTTTATTTAAGTGCAGAACATTGCCTCCACAACATAATCATAAGCTCAAAATGCATGAAATGCATGAAGAATCTTTGGAGGTTATTAAGACAGTCAAAAGCCATCTCATGTGCTGCTAATAGGATCTGTACAGGTGGTCCAGGAAATGTCCACGTCATCTTTGCTCTGATTGGTTGAGAGCAGCGCGGCGTGTCTGGCGGTCACAGGATGTAGGCCGTCGGGAGGACTGATTAATCTTCATTGTCCTGCTCTGTCATTTTTAACTGTGATTTACCAATCAGCGACAAAGACATTTTGTGCTAAGAAACTCTTGGAAATAATTACCTGACTTTGCAAAGTAGAAAAAAAGTGTGAAAACTAGCACAGAAGACGTTCTGCTGATACAGTCCTATAGGGTTTGGGTAAACCAGTGCAGTGTTGTTTGTGGTGGATTGATCTATCGCATCTTAATGTTTGATATTATGCAAAAAATAGCATATTTCATCCTCAAGGTCAGATAATTCCCACTATCTGCAATGATGATTCTGTTTTCTAGATATATTCTGCACATGCTCAGTGGGAGCAGAGAGTCTCACACACACACACACACACATAATGTGCCAGGTGAAATGATAAATGGCAACTGGTGTGTGTTCTCTCTAGGCTTCCACCAGAGGTAGTACAAAGCAAATCAGCAACAAATCAACACAACAATATGAAATGTTTTGCAAGACCCCAGGAACGCAGCTTCTGCATTAGATAGAAGCACTGACTCCTGATCAGAGAGAACAAACTCTATCCTTCTCTCCTCTCCTTCCATGAAAATCAATTTCTCCCTCTTCAGGCAAACTCGTCCCGAGAAGACTTGCAGACAGAAGTGTTTATGCTCTTTCCTAAAGCATTAAAGCCGAGTCAAAAGCCTTGACGTTAAAAATAAAGGCAGTGAAGGACAGAATCGAGCCGAGCGAGAGAGGCGATGCTTCACAGTCGACTCCAATAACGGCGATCTGTTTCATTCAGCTTCACCTCCAAACACCACAGGGTCAGGACAGTGTGTTTATTCTTAAAGTAATTCTGTAAAAATGTCTGAAAACATTTGTGTGGAATTTCAAGATCATTTAAATAAAGACTGGTGAAAATGAAAAAGCCTCAAAGCAAATATGTTCAATATAAAACTGTTCAGAAGATTTTTGAATGTTTTTGAAAGAAGTCTCTCAAAGCTCATCAAGGCTGCAGTTCAGTAAACAAATTAATATTATGAAATATTACTACAGTTCAACAGAACTCTTTTTCTATTTTAATAGAGTTTAAGATGCAATTTATTCCTGTGTATTTTCAGTGTCACATGATCCTTCAGAAATCATTCTATGCTGATTTGCTGCTCAAGAAACATTTCTTATTATCGATGTTGGAAACAGTATGTTTTGTTGGAAACCGTGCAAGGCTCGAAATTGCAACCATTTTAGTCGCATATGCACCCTAAAATTTTATTTGTGTGACCTCAAAAAATATTTGGGAGCATTTATGCAAGTGCAAATATTTGTTGAGGTGCGACCAGTTTTCCTTTCTCTACAAAACGTTCGCTAGCATGCACAGTATGTGCCTGATATGAGCTGATACAGTAACCGATCCACTGTTCTATCACATAACCAATTAAACTTCATCTTTACACTCTTAACTTTAAAGCAGACCTTAGGTTGGTTAAAGGGATAGTTCACCCAAAAATTTAAATGTGATATTTATCTGCTTACCCCCAGGGCATCCCAGATATAAGTGTCTTTCAGTAGAACGCAAATGAAGATTTTTAACTCTAACCGTTGCAGTCTGTCAGTCGTATAATGCATGTCAATGGTAGCAAAAACCTCACTCCAGTGAGTGAGGTCAATTTACACGATCTGGCTGAGAGATCTGACTGCACAAACCAATCGTTTCGTGTCATCAATGTGACATCAAGACATCAATGTGTCATCACGAGCTGCAGGGTTTAATATGGATTTGTCTGTGCATGTTTTTACTCTGATCAAGTTTTTTATTTTTGGATGAACTATCCCTTTAATATTAGCCGTCAATCACTCCTTTCACTGCTCTCCGCTGTCACAGGGATCTGACGCACAACATGTAAAGAGCTGAAGAGAGGAGGTTTGATTATGAAGGGGAAAGTGAGAGAATTTGACTTGCCTGACCGGACAAACGGCAGTAAAAAAAAATGTAAAATAAAAAACTAAAAAACGAAGGAATCACCAAAAACGCGATTCAGATAATGATTCAGATTTTATTTAATGTAGTGCATGGGCATTGGAAGCAAAAGAAATGTGGGTGGGCCCTCTGTCAGAAAAATTTGACTGTAGTAGATGCCATTTACATAAAGTACAAATATATCGCCTTGTTTACTTAACATCTAAAACACTAAATAAATTTATGGCAGCAAAAGTGCAGGGCTAAGACGCATGGCATCACGTTTTGATGCAAATCGACCCAAGGTTTGAATCCCAAGGTCGCCTTTTGCCAAACTCGCTCTACTCCTTTTTCTCATTACATTACAGATCGGAAAGGCATTTATTTTCAATAAAAATTGTCCCACCCATATACAATGGTTCCGACACCCATGATTTAGTGTAAGTGGCGATTGATAGTGGATAATAATGTATGTACTATAATGTTACTGACGGTAAGGTTGCGCTGTTGAGGTTCGCACAGCCTCTCGAGGAGAAATCAAATCAAATCAAATCAGTGCAGCAGCACACAGAAAAATTGAAAATGTGACATTGAATACATACAAAAGTTCAATAAACAGGTAAAATCAAGTCACTTACATTTTAGATGCAATATTTCAACAGCAAAAATATCTCCTAACAAAGATCACGGCAGATCCACCGCGCGTATCACACCAACGCTCGTGTTTCATTACTGAACGATTCAGCGCTTTGAACGAATCGGTTGAGTCAAAGATTCAATGACTCATGCATTAACAACTGCCTCGTCTGAACGAATCGTTTGAATGAATGACTCACTCATCACGACTCACTGCTTAGTATCATGTTTAATAACTTCATTCTTTCCACCATTTCTTATTTGTAAATTCAAAATATAATTGAAACAATCTCATAACATTTATTCAATACAATTGTAATTTTTCAGTGTAAATTATTTAATTTGATTGCCAATATGTCTTATTCTAATTTAATTTATTGATCAAATTTAAGATGAAAGATGCATACATTTAATAAGACAATGTCCTTGGGGTAAATATCACAAATATGCAGATTCAAATAGGCGGATAGAACACTGGTGAGAATTTTGCTTCAGGATGATTTATATTTATAACAGAAAAATCCTATTTTTCCATGCAACCAATTTTTTATTCTGACAATTAAATGACTGACTTTATTGCACGAGACACACACGCACGCACGCATTCATTTCTATAAAAAAAAATCTTACTGAATTAAACTTTGTTAAAAAAAAAATTTAATTTATTAATCTTAGTTAATGTTAATGTTAATCTCAACATTTAATAATACATTATTAAGATCAAATGTTGCATCTGTTAACATTAGTTAATGCAATATGAATTAACATGAACAAACATTTTCATTAGCTATAACATTAACAACGTTAATAAATGCTGTAAAATGTATTGCTCATGTTAGTTAATGCATTGATTAATAATAACAAATGAGACCTTATTGTAACGTGTACAAAACCACTGAACACAGAACTTATAGAAACTGCCACAGAATAGAATAAAGAGTAGTGTCAGTATGTCAGACAGATTTTTCAGATGCATGTTCTAGTTAGCAAAAATAAATAGAATAATAATAGAAATGTTCTTTCCCACTGCTAGAACATTTTTTGGGGGGGATTGTGACAATTCGTTTCCTCTAAAACCACAAGACTTTTGTGACAGCTGCCTATATATTAAAAATCTATCCAGCCCACTCACACACCACCAGGATGAAAATTGAGGCAGTCATACAGAGAGGAATTCAGAACCCATTTCAGTTTAATTACAGCACATTTTATTCCCAGGGAAAACAATAGCCCCTTCAAACTGCCTCAAGATGATTTAGCTCTCAAGATGTCAGACTCTCTGTCAAGCAAATACATGGGTTGTAGTCGCCTAATAGTTAAGATTCTGCACCACGGACACAAAGGTTCAGCCCCAAGCAGGAGTGGGACAGGAACTGGGGACTTACTAATATCACAGTCCTGCTCTATCACCATTGTGCCCTTGAGCGGGGCACTTAACCTCAGATTTCTCCACGAGAAGTGAGCCTGCAATTAATCCACAGAAAGTCAGTTGGAATTAAAAGCACACTATATGGTAAGCTAATAAATTACTGTAATGCAAGACTTTCATGTCTTCAATGCAGATTATTCTGGCCAAAATGTGACAACCAACTCATTATAAAAAGCTCATTAGTGACTTAATATTAGGCATTTTTTTGCTAGTTTTGTGCACAATAGGCATCGTGGTTCAGCAAACTTACTGGTTGGACAGTGGATGTGCCGTATGAGGCTGAGAATACGCATTGCATAACAGCCAGGGCATGAAACCCCAGTAAAAGACATTGATCACGAGCGTCATCAGATCGTATCCTGCTTTATGAAAGCACAAGAATTCCAGCACTTGACTTTGCAGTACTTTGGGCTTTTGTTGATGATGGTCTTCGGAGACCCTGATACAATCAAGTCCACTTTTACTGCAGAACTCTACCTAATTACCGCACCATTGTCTTCAAAGGAAATCCTGATGCACACTAATCTAAAACCGCACCGCAATCTTTTATAAAACACCTGAGAGCCCATTCGCGTTCCTTTTGGAAGCCCTGGCACTTCATCAGTTCTCACGCACACACACACACACACACACACACACACACACACACACACACACACACACACACACACACACACACACTCATACCACAGACAGTGCTGAAAGCAAAAAGATTGTATTTGCACCTCTAAGGAAATGAGGGCACAAGCTGAGGTTTGCGCTGCAAGGCAGTGATACGTTATGCTCTGTACATGCAGTATAAGAAGATCCAGTCTTGTGAGAAAACATTGCTATTCCATTTAAATTGCATTTTGAGTTTCCTTTGTTCCTGCTCTGCTTCATATTGAAATTACAGACGCCATGAAATCTGTATTAAAAGGTCACCTGAAAAGGGGTGTGCATACTATTCATTTGTCGTTTGTTCCAGTGCAAACCTTTAATTTTCTACAAAACAAATGCATATTTGTACATTGATTAATCTCCATTTGTACATGTCTACAGAAAAACCCCAGAGGTCACTCTATTAAAATCCAAAATGTCATTAGTGTGAGTGGCATCTAAATTAGACACTGCCACTTTAGACACTGCCACTTCAACTTTGCAGTGCATCATTACACCAGTAGGTGGTGTAGTTAATATCTTTATGAGTAAGACGCTGACCTTGAATCAATTTGTTCAAAACAGCAGATACATTCATGAACAAAACAAGCAACAGTGGGTGCGTCTCAATCAGCTCCCTAGTTCCTTTCCAGTGCACTGAAACGTTCGCTCCCTAAAAAAAATCCCACAATGCACCACAAAACCCAGGTTGCATCAATGCTTGTTCCCTTGACGGAAGTTCTGAAGCGTGGAATTTAAATCACACAAGCCATTATGTTTTAAAAAATAGAAAGCAATATTTTATTATATTTCAGGATAACCATACATTGTTAGAAAGGTAATGAACACGATCTAGCTAAGATTTAGAATTGATTTACGTCTGAAATGTTGCACATACAGTATATGTAACATGCAAAGTATTTATCATAATGTACTTTAAATAGCATTACAAGTAATATCAGAAATATATCAACTCTGCTGTTGTTCATAAATACCAGTAATGATGTTTTTTTAATGAGAACATTGTAACTTCGCCGGAAATCATCAGTGTCTATGGACTATTTTTTTTTAAAAACACCACTTTTCATGGATGTACCTAAAACAGACAAGGCAAGTGTCAATTCTGAAAAATTACTTAATATTAGTGCTGTCAACATTAGCGTGTTAAAGCATGTAATACATTTTTGACACACACACAACGCTCAGAAAGACAGAAGAGAACACGCTGACTGTGAATGTTCTGACTATGACACACACACACACACACACACACACATGACGTTTAGAAAGACAGAAGAGAACGGGCTGACTGTGAATGTTCTGACTATGACACACACACACACACACACACACACGACACTCAGAAAGACAGTAGAGAACACGCTGACTGTGAATGTCCTGACTATGACACACACACACACACACACACACACACACACACACACACACACACACACACACACACACACATGACGTTTAGAAAGACAGAAGAGAACACGCTGACTGTGAATGTCCTGACTATGACACACACACACACACACACACACACACACACGAAAGACAGTAGAGAACACGCTGACTGTGAATGTCCTGACTATGACACACACACACACACAACGCTCAGAAAGACAGAAGAGAACACGCTGACTGTGAATGTCCTGACTATGACACACACACACACACACACACACACGCTCAGAAAGACAGAAGAGAACACGCTGACTGTGAATGTCCTGACTATGACACACACACACACACACGACACTCAGAAAGACAGAAGAGAACAGGCTGACTGTGAATGTCCTGACTATGACACACACACACACAACGTTTAGAAAGACAGAAGAGAACACGCTGACTGTGAATGTCCTGACTACACACACACACACACACACACACACACACACACACACACAACACTCAGAAAGACAGAAGAGAATGGGCTGACTGTGAATGTCCTGACTATGACACACACACACACACACAGACACACACACACACGACACTCGGAAAGACAGAAGAGAACACGCTGACTGTGAATGTCCTGACTATGACACACACACACACACACACACACACACACACACATGACGTTTAGAAAGACAGAAGAGAACGCACTGACTGTGAATGTCCTGACTATGACACACACACACACACACACACACACACACACACACATGACGTTTAGAAAGACAGAAAAGAACACGCTGACTGTGAATGTCCTGACTATGACACACACACACACACACACACACACACAACACTCAGAAAGACAGAAGAGAACACGCTGACTGTGAATGTTCTGACTATGACACACACACACACACACACACACACACACACACACGCTCAGAAAGACAGAAGAGAACACGCTGACTGTGAATGTCCTGACTATGACACACACACACACACACACACACACACACACAACGCTCAGAAAGACAGAAGAGAACACGCTGACTGTGAATGTTCTGACTATGACACACACACACACACACACACACACACACGACACTCAGAATTATGGCAAAAAACAATGTTGTTGAATTTCCTCATAAGAGCAGTCTAAATGATTTAAATAACATCTTAAATGAACTTGTGAGAAAATGAGACGTGTGTGAGATCCGTGTCATGTGCAGCAGCCGCAGATCTTAAAGTGACTCCAGCCACTAATGAAGTCTGTCATTAATGTTAATCAAAGAACAAAGAGAACAGAGAAAACTACTCACTGCTCTTAACTAAAGAACCTTTGTAGCTTTAATAAGAATTCATCTATAATAATTCATAATTTATGTAGTGCAGACTATTCTAACTCTATTCAATGTCTGTATATTTCCTGTTAGACAGGAAGGCCACAGGTATGACATTCATTATGGGTTGTTAGGATTGTTCTAAGTTCGCTTAAAGTAAAAGTGTGATTTTTTTTAAGCATAATAGATTTTAAAATATTGATAGCTTTCAATTGCACTGTAATGTTGAATGGCTATCATTAATGTTTAAAAATTTGATTAATCCCAGAAAAAATTTGTGATTAATCAAGTTGTTTTTTTAATCGATTGACAGCACTACTTCATATTAACTTCTTGTTTATTGTTATATTTAGGCAATATAACACAATCATGTGAGCCTTTCAAACTAGCAATGTTTGACTTTTGTTTAAGACAGTAATTGCACACACAAGAGGTTTTTTTGTGACACCTGTTGGTTTTCCTTTACTTGTTTACATACTTGACTGTTGAACTATTATATAAAAGCAACACACAAATGAGATATATCATGTGTATCTTCTTTCTACTGAGAGACATACATTTGTGCTTTCCCTCAGGTTGTTCAAAACTCATATGTCTTTAGTTATTCATACAACAACAGTGCATGCTAATCTCAAAATTGACAAAAACATAAGAGCAGTCTTCAAAAATTCCCTTATTGTGAGTGACCTATCCCTTTTATGTATGTAAGCGGTGGGGGAAAATAGACATAAAGCGCAAGCTACACAGATATTTACTGCTACATGTCAAAAAATAAACACTTCAACAAACAAAACCTTCTGAGAGTTTTTGCCCACCTACATCGGCTGACATTTAGACAGATGGGCCAGCGGTTAGTATTTTCCTCTCTCTATCTTTCTTGCTGTTGCCCCTGGTCAATCAGAGATCCAGTCGGGCTTAAAGAGAGAATTAAGAGGAGGCCAAGTTTCAGGTAAAACTGACTGGAGGATCTATGCCTGAATAACTCTCTGCTTTTATCAGAACTTCAGGCATGAGCTGAAGCCAACCGTTAAAATGTTCAGCGCTCCAGCTCACGGTATGCATATCACAATTATTTAAGACAAATACAGTCTGAGGGCTATTGAAATAGTCACACACATTTTACAAGCTATTATTTCCCTGATTCAGCCTCCAAAGCATGAGCGATGGGGGAAAAAATGACTTCCTGTTAAACAAATGCACATTTATCCTATAACACACTATTCAAAATATAAGAAATCACACCTACAGCTGTTTAACATACATTGTTATTTCCATGCCAAGTTAAACATTTAATAAAATATTTCTTTCTATTTCTTTACTAATTTATCTAATCCTAAACCAGCTGGATTTATACTAATTTTTTATATACAATACATTAACATTCTCTGCACAGTGAGTAATATTGCACTGCTACTCTCAGGACTCATGGGCCTATGATAAACACAGCTTCAAACATTGCGAAAATATCAAAAAGTAGGAAAAAAGGCACCCTTCACATTCATATTATCATAATCTATTCATGCAGAGATTTATCATTGTGCGTTATATAAAGCATGCACAGCAGGCCAAACCGGGGAAAGTCAGCAAAACTTTGATTACAAACTGTGACTACTAATGCAGGCTATTAAATCGATACTAAAGAAGACCAATTTAAGGCTTTTTACTTTCAGGGGATTGCATCAGAAATATCAGACAGTATATTTAAAAGATAATCAAAGTGTGAATGCTTTTAATGTCCCCAAAGGCAGCGCGAGCATTCGACAGCATAGCTATTCTCTCAGCCTGTCAATATTGGTCAATGCGGAGCTGCAGGCTTCAGTGCACATCAAAGTGCATCGGCCGTCTTCAGGCACTTACAGTAAACTGTGCTGTGCTGAAAGCTTGTGTGAATGTCAAATAAAAATTAAAAACACAAGCTCTCTGGCAGTCCCTGGATACATTACTGAGAGTAATTTCTAATGGAAAGTGTAATGAGACACTCAGTGATAAAGAAGAATATTATAAAGTAATATAATCTTTGTTGTTACATTTGCAAATCAGCATTTAATACAACAATGTTCAAAGCCAAAAATCATGTACTGCACTTTGCACTTCCACTGATACGAAGAAAAATTGGTGTGAAGAATTTCCTTGAAACTATTTTTCACTCTGTTTTCACAAATTGTTTCACAAATTTTCACAAATTGCTAGTAAATTCCGCAAATCATTACAAAGAAACATTGAATTCAATTGTGAAACGTACGGTAGAAAGACTCTTTTAGTAGAAAAAAACAATCCACTACTCTTTTATTTACAACTTCGAAAATAGTTTTTTTACAATGTACGCTAATGCTGCAAATAAATCAAGCCGAGTGATCCTTCATGACTATGGTTCCTAGTGATAAAACTGACTCCAGCTTCTCCCGCACATTACAAAAACATGACTGCAAAGCATCCGATTTCAGAATTCCTGCTAAAACAAGATGTTCCAAATATTCTGAAAGGAGTACAGAGATATCAAAACTGTCATAATGCAATGCATCAATCATAAAAGAGCACAGTATACGGTGCAAAGCCATGTGAGATTGTTGTTGTTTTGGTGAAGCAAGTTTAATCTTTCCATATCTTCTGAAAAAAACTGCAAAAGTATTAATATTTGATTTGCCCAGCAAGAACTGAGCATGGAGAATCGCAGTGGCTGGACTCTCAGTTCCAGAGAGGGAGCAAAGCAAATCACAGATGATATGTGCAAGGTTTTGATTTATATCAATGAGCAAAACATGGAACAGGCCAGTGACCTCCCAGACACAAGAGGAAATAGAGCTACACTAAGGCTGCTCGGTTGTACAGTAAAATAACCTTACAAAAACAGTAAAGCTTCAAGGCATTGTTCATGGTTAGTCAAAGTTAACTAATGCATTACCTAATATTAACCAATTCTGCTGTAAGCGTGAATAGATGCATTAATTTATGTGTGCGTTAAGATTAACTAATGCTGAACTGAGGTGTTGTTCATGGTTAGTTCATGATAACTAATGCATTAACTAATGTTAACTAATACAACCTTATTGTAAAGTGTTACCTAAAAACTAATACTATATTAATCAATGCAAGTAAAAAGTCATCAAAACAGTTTCAGAAAACAGGGGAACATTCTAAAATGCTTAAAGTGAAAAACGGTTAACGTGGCTTAATGTACTAAGACAGTGTTATTAACAGACCAAACTCAGGAAACATCATATTAATGAAGTATACTATGTACAAAATAATCAGATGAGCCCAGTATATGAACGCAACGCATGTAATTACATGTTAAGTGTTTTCCTCCCATAGAAAACCATTATAAAAAAAAGCTTATATGGAAGGAAAACACTTTACATGTAATTAAACGCGTTGCGTTCATATTCTGGGCTCATCTGATTGTTTGTACATAGTATACTTTTTTTAGTATTATGTTTACTGAGTTTTAAAATGTCCCAAGACAGGTAAACAGAGCGAATTAAAATAAGTATACTAAACAAAACAAAAAACTGAACAAAAATACAAATTAAATGAATAGTGCTTATATACTTAACTACAGCTTATTTATAGAGAAGCATTGAGTGATCTGTCTTTTGTTGTTTAATAACATTAATGACTGCAGCAGATTTATTAGGCTACTGTCACTTTAAGAGCTAACGCACAGATCCAATATACCGTTACACACGCTCTCTTTCTCTGCGTTTACATTCACTTAAGACATAACCGACTGTTTACACAAGGATAATTACCAAAACGGCATATCAACATATTTGTGTGACCATGTAGGCACGTATCTGAAGCTCACAGTATAGTATATTACGTCACTTGTGCGTGTTCCGCCCCGTCTCGGAGCATGCGCACAGGAGGCGCTTTTAATAACACTGTTTAATACCAAGCACATCCAGCAGTTTAGCAACAGTAGACTGCCTTTTACATCACTCACTTATTCAGCTGATTTGGATGTTAAGTTTTGCTTAGGGAGCGTGAAGGAAAATATAGTGCACTGGGCGGAATGTGGCAGCGGCACAATAATCGTTTTACCATGATTATCTGGTTTTCATAATCGTTGGGAGCCAAAATCGAAATACGATTAATTGCACAGCCCTATACACTCGTTTCCCACTTCCACCAAATCAGAATATATATCTAGTTTAGTCATGAACCTTAGGGTAAGTTTACATGACAGCGTTTTTAACTGAACCTTTTTATGCATTTTGACAACAGCATTTTTGGGGGCCTGAAAACGCTATCTTTTGAAAACAAGTGCAAGGTTTGGAAAACGCTGCCTTTACCGTCTCCATTTAAACAACAAATACGAGAATCTGTGAATCTGTAACATGTTCACACGTGTATTGTGTGTTCGTGGGGTGTTTCTTGACTAAGCGGCATCGCCAACTTCTGGCCTTGCATGCACAATACAGTCATTTTCGCAGATCCGTGTGAACGGGGATAATTGTAGCCTGTTTTTAGTATATCATTGTCGTGTAAACATACCCTTAGAGGGTGCAGACTGTTAGGCCCTTTACATGTAACCTGCAAGCAGTCACATCATTACTGCACGGCACAAGATGATTGGCCTCTGCTGATCCTGCAGCCAATGAGACTGCAGTAGCGAATATCGATCGACAGCACAGTGGCAGAAGTCAAGAAATAATAAACATTATAGAATAAAATAGTAACATTAATTATAAAAAAAAAATTTAATATACACACTATACTCATACATTGTCACCAAAACACATTGCCACACTTTTCTAAGAGCTGTGTGTGTCAGGGAAAAGACCCGTCTATAAATATACATCTTCACTGTCCCTGAAACCCTAGAGAATGAGCCCAGGTATGAAAATGTTATGTCTGAATAGGAAAGATTCTTATATCCATACCAAACATCTGGAAAATCTGAATTCCTATTAAGAATACAGTATATGATTGTATGACCAGGATCATCATTTGAGCATTCATTTATTCATGAATTCAGGATTTATTTTACTGTAATATCTGTGAAAAATATTTTCATATATAAAAATCTGAAATTATTAGCCCAGAAAAAGAATGCTTTGAACTGGATTTGTCAGTAAAACCACTTATTGGACCTGTTAAGTAATAACCATGAGAGCAGTTTAGATCATTAGTGTGCGGATCATTAGAAGCATTGCGTTAAACTTGCACCCATTCGACAGTGACCGGTGGAGCATTACAGAGACAGTATGGCCTGCCCTTGCTCCTGTGCTAATTTTATAAGACGAGTACCCCAAGGCACACAAATGAGAGCGGTGAACTCCACGAAGAATAACATCAATGACCGCTCACATCCCATGACGATAGTCCATTTTAGAATGTTCGCTAAAATACATAATTTAACAGCAGAGTGCATAATCACATCACTTATTGATTATCCCTATATTAACACTTTATATTAATTTATTTATAGTGATAGTGAATTCTGATTGCTGCTCCAGGATTGTTGGTTGCAACCGCAAATTATGGTATAAGAATTATTACACTGATGAGCCTAAATAATATGACCAGTCACAGGTGAAGCAAATATTAGCCGTGTTTCCACAGTCACTTCCGGGCCTCGTCTGGGCTTCCTCTGGGCCAACGGCCAAGGCTTTTTGGCCTGGGCCAGCTCAGGCTTGAGGAGTGGTTGTGAACAAATGCAGAGTTTATCTGAGTCTGGAGATGGCAGCGCCACGGATGATTTCACATACCAGCTAACATCAGCATTAAAGGATTAAAGGAACATTTCCTGATATTTTACTCAACCCCATCTCATCCAAGGTGTTCATGTCTTTCCTCAGTCGAAAAGAAAATAAAGGGTGGATGTTGTTCTGTTTTTTTTTAAAGGCTTCCGAGGCTCTGGACGATCCCAGACGAGGAATAGGGTCTTATCTAGCGAAATGATCAGCCATTTTACAAAAAAATAAAAAATGTATATACTTAACCTAAACTGCTCATCTTGCGCTGCGACGCACTACAGATTGAGTAATCACGTCGGAAAGGTCTCACTAGACATAGGTGTCAACGTGCAAAGACTAATAGAAACGGCCTTTACTAAAAAAAAAAAACCTTCAAAATCTTGTCATAGTTGTTTTACCTTTTTTTGCTAAAGGAAGTTTTTATTAGTCTTCGCATGCAGGATTTGTAAACACGGGGGCGGTACTTCTGCCTACTTCTAGTATGACCTTTCCGACGTGCTTACGTAATTTGCGTTTTTTTTTTTTTATGACAAATCTGGGGTGGTGCAGAGCCTTTGAAGACCTTCCTTTGAAACTGCATTGATTTGGACATTCAACCCATTGGTTGCCATAGAAGTGAATTACGTGGAGAAAAATCTTGGAATGTTTTTCTCAAAAAATTTATTTCTTTTGACTGAAGAAATAAAGACATGAACATCTTGGATGAGATCGGGGTTAGTGATTTATTTCATTTTGAAGTGAACTAATTCTTTAAAGACTTTTAAAACCATTTTAGCTCAAAACTCACTTGTGTTTGAAATAACTTCTGTTTGTGATCCGATGTGGATTCTAAACACTGTATAAGGCAAATAAAGTTATATGCGATGCAAAAAATGCACGCTAACCATTACCATAGTAAACATGGTAAATATGATCTCTTTACCGCACTGTCTGATATTCATATCTAGCTCCGCATGTGTCATAAAATAAAGCAACTTCCTGTTTCTCAGACTATAATATAAAATATAACTGTAGAGAGTCTGGAGAGAGACCTCAGGTCATATTTCTGGTGGAAAATGTATACTGTATATAAATATGATGTAAACATACTGTCATGTGACTAGAAACAGACCTGATTGATTAAGTATGTTTTTTATTTATTTTACCTTTATTTATCCAGGTAAACTGTTTAAGAACCACTTTCCTTTACAAACATGACCTGGCCGTCTGGACGTGTGTCCTTTCTTTTGTGAAATAACAGTAAATACCACTTTATTTTTGAGGAACTTGACACAAATGAATTTATAATAATCAATATATCAGTTAATATTGTAAAACATTGGTAAAACATTGATGCTTGTGTTTAAAATCTTTAAGTAAACAACAAAAATGCCAACAAACAGCCGCTTTTATCATGTTGCGATGTCGCTGATCTTTTGCCGTAAATCGATGTGTACTGAAATCCACCGGAAGTTAGTTAGCCTATAAAGTTCAATACATTCCTTACACAAATGCGCCAATCCACTTCAGAAGGCCTTTATTAACCCCCCGGAGCTGCGTGGAGCAGTTATATTATGGATAGATGCACTTTTATGGACTTCAAAAATGACCCAACAGTTCACTGCCATTATAAAGCTTGGATTAGCCAGGATTTTTTTTTAATATAACTCCGATTTTATTCTGAAAGAAGAATGTCAAATACACCTAGGATGGCTTGAGGGTGAGTAAACAATGGGATAACTTTCATTTTTGGGTGAACTACCCCTTTAAAGCCTGGACAGATTAGATGTTAAGCAAACAATCAGTTCTCATAATCAACATGTTGGATGCTGGAAAAATCAGGAATAAAGATCTGAGTGACTTTGACGAGGGCAAAATTGTTATGGCAAGACGACTGGGTCAGAATCTCTCTGAAGAGATCTCTCTGGTCAGTAGTTTGAGCATCTGTGGGATGTGCTGGACCAACAAGTTCGAAGGATTAGGCCATAACGTTTTGGCTTCCTGGAGTTTTTTGCATGGGGTGTGAACAGCATCTTGATATTTGTATGAATACAAACAGCAATACATCTACTTGAAATGTGTTTTTAAAGACTAAAACATTCATAGTGTATGGAGAGGACACACCCACACACCACAGACTCAACTTTACTGCCTATGGTTGTGACTCAGGTACGTCTTTGATAAAGCCACCCTCTCCCAGCATAACTGCATCATCCAGAGATTCATGTCTAAAAAAGAATGAACAAATATCATGCCTCAAATTTCCAAGTGGGTGGACTTGGAATAGAATAGGGTAGAATATAAGCAATACTTGCTTATTTTACACCGTCTAATGCAATTGCAAGATTCAATTTCCAGCATGCACTGGAGAAGGACTAAATCATGCAACCATACTGCTTTAGTGTTCACTTTTTACTGTTTATTATGATATTTACACTGGTTACACTCTTAAAATGCAAGGTTCTTTATTGGCTTCTATGGTTCTGTGAAGAACTTTTGACACCGTTGAGCTTTTCATACACAAAAGGGTTCTTTAAAGTGAACAATGGTTCTTCAGATTACAAAAAAAAAAAAAACTTTTACTCTTGGTCTTGAGAGCATTCTTAAGACCATTTTTTGAAGGCCTTGGTCTTCCATCAGTCACGCCAGTCATATTACAGCACTGAATAAAAAATTTCTATGGACAAAATGCATCTAAAAATAGTGGAGGAAACGGAGCAGCTTGCAGCAGCTGCTGGAAAGGTACATGATCCAAACGCCCAAAACATGAGTTCTTTATTTTAAGTTTCATTTTCATTTTACAGGTTATATCCACTGATCTATATAGAGAACAGTGGTTATTTCCTCATCTGTAAATGCTACTAATTCACGCGAGTATTTACATTTTGCATAAAAGTGCGTCATTCTGACATTAAGCTTCAAACTTCACTGAATGAGCGTCGGTACGGCGGGCACACGCGTGCGCATCAAACAGACTCAACGCAGTCGATAGGGAGACTAATTTTAACGCAAAAAAATTAATTTAGCTGAAATATCTGCTGTTGGACACTAAATTTAGGTTTAAAAGTCAACATTTTGGGGTAAACTAACCCTTTAAATTAGTGTTTGTTGAGTCTCACTATCGTGACACTTGTGTAAAAGGGGTCTAATTCAAAATTCTCAAACCTATATAACTTTATTTTTAGGAACACAAAAAGATGATGTCTCAGCATTTACAATTAAAATCAATGGGGCCCAGTGATGTTTTAGATAAAGACCAAACATTACAGTACAAACAGAAAACTCCACAACGAACCATCCATACTGTGTACAACCACACTGTAGTTTCAATTTAGCACATACCAGAATTGTCCTGCTTGAGATTATGTAAGCTAACTGTGTGAAACGACTGCTGTGTTTCTGCTCGAAACACTATGCTGAAATCCCCAGTGCTGTAATGTTGATAAGGAAAATCACCATTGTGAGAAGCTTTCAACCATCTGTCACTCTGACAGTCGGGTCAGGGGGCGTCCACTTAAGACTTCATCATCCTGCTTGCTTCAGAGAAGAACCCTCAGTTCAATTAATAACATGTTGTAGTTCTTTGTTTGATTTCCATCAGTGGTGCTGGTACTTGTTCAGGGCTTACACAAATCTGCACTCAATATTTTATAGCAGTTAGAGACATTATTTAAGCATAAAAAGGGTAATAAATAAACAATTGACCACTTTCCTTGTGTGTGTGTTGGGTGCTTGTTACTCGATTTGTTCAAACCAGAGGTTTAATAAACTGAAGAAGAAAAGACAGACAATTAAGCTTCTCTGTTGGCCTAGCACCTCCGGTTATGATCAATGAGTTTACTAAAAAAAAGAGTGATATTGAATTCATTAATTAGGATGCTCTGACTGACAGCTCCTTTTTCTTCTCTTTTAATAAAGTACAAACAAATAACTCCTACACTGGCATTAACATTATTTTTACGGCCATAAAAGTGTTTCCTGAGGGATGAACATAATTGGTTGTTTATAAATAAAAGCTAGAAATACCTGTTCGGATGTGTCACTGGAAAGATCAGAGTAAACAACCTGTTTTTATTGCATGTACTGCTATCTATGACAACACATGGATATTGGAAACCATATGAAAAATAATCTAGAAAAAGTA
This sequence comes from Gobiocypris rarus, assembly GCA_023029165.1. Classification (NCBI taxonomy): domain Eukaryota; kingdom Metazoa; phylum Chordata; class Actinopteri; order Cypriniformes; family Gobionidae; genus Gobiocypris; species Gobiocypris rarus. The sequence continues at coordinate 4,347,258 of CM040922.1, read as the reverse complement.
GATTTTCCATATTTTAGTTTGAATCCATCTACAATTACTTTGTGATCATAATGGCTACATTAACATTTACTAGAGAAGGTTTGTTATTGGACTGGACTGGACTGTATATGCATGTATGTATGTATGTATGTATGTATGTATGTATGTATGTATGTATGTATGTATGTATGGATGGATGGATGGATGGATGGATGGATGGATGGATGGATGGATGGATGGATGGATGGATGGATGGATGGATGGATGGATGGATGGATGGATGGATGGATGGATGGATGGATGGATGGATGGATGGATGGATGGATGGATGGATGGATGGATGGATGGATGGATGGATGGATGGATGGATGGATGGATGGATGGATGGATGGATGGATGGATGGATGGATGGATGGATGGATGGATGGATGGACAACGGATGGATGGATGGATGGATGGTATATATACAGGTCCTTCTAAAAAAATAGCATATTGTGATAAAAGTTCATTATTTTCCATAATGTAATGATAACAATTTTACTTTCATATATTTTAGATTCATTGAACACCAACTGAAATATTTCAGGTCTTTTATTGTTTTAATACTGATGATTTTGGCATACAGCTAATGAAAACCCAAAATTCCTATCTCAAAAAATTAGCATATCATGAAAAGGTTCTCTAAACGAGCTATTAACCTAAAAATCTGAATCAACTAATTAACTCTAAACACCTTCAAAAGATTCCTGAGGCTTTTAAAAACTCCCAGCCTGGTTCATTACTCAAAACCGCAATCATGGGTAAGACTGCCGACCTGACTGCTGTCCAGAAGGCCATCATTGACACCCTCAAGCGAGAGGGTAAGACACAGAAAGACATTTCTGAACCAATAGGCTGTTCCCAGAGTGCTGTATCAAGGCACCTCAGTGGGAAGTCTGTGGGAAAGAAAAAGTGTGGCAAAAATCGCTGCACAACGAGTTGAGGTGACCGAACCCTGAGGAAGATTGTGGAGAAGGACCGATTCCAGACCTTGGGGGACCTGCGGAAGCAGTGGACTGAGTCTGGAGTAGAAACATCCAGAGCCACCGTGCACAGGCGTGTGAAGGAAATGGGCTACAGGTGCCGCATTCCCAGAGAAGCAGCACTGGACTGTCGCTCAGTGGTCCAAAGTACTTTTTTCGGATGAAAGCAAATTTTGCATGTCATTCGGAAATCAAGGTGCCAGAGTCTGGAGGAAGACTGGGGAGAAGGAAATGCCAAAATGCCTGAAGTCCAGTGTCAAGTACCCACAGTCAGTGATGGTCTGGGGTGCCATGTCAGCTGCTGGTGTTGGTCCACTGTGTTTTATCAAGGGCAGGGTCAATGCAGCTAGCTATCAGGAGATTTTGGAGCACTTCATGCTTGCATCCGCTAAAAAGCTTTATGGAGATGAAGATTTCGTTTTTCAGCACGACCTGGCACCTGCTCACAGTGCCAAAACCACTGGTAAATGGTTTACTGACCATGGTATTACTGTGCTCAATTGGGCTGCCAACTCTCCTGACCTGAAGCCCATAGAGAATCTGTGGGATATTGTGAAGAGAAAGTTGAGAGACACAAGACCCAACACTCTGGATGAGCTTAAGGCCGCTATCGAAGCATCCTGGGCCTCCATAACACCTCAGCAGTGCCACAGGCTGATGGCCTCCATGCCACGCCGCATTGAAGCAGTCATTTCTGCAAAAGGATTCCCCACCAAGTATTGAGTGCATAACTGAACATAATTATTTGAAGGTTGACTTTGTATTAAAAACACTTTTCTTTTATTGGTCGGATGAAATATGCTAATTTTTTGAGATTTTGGGTTTTCATGAGCTGTATGCCAAAATCATCAGTATTAAAACAATAAAAGACCTGAAATATTTCAGTTGGTGTGCAATGAATCTAAAATATATGAAAGGTTAATTTTTATCATTACATTATGGAAAATAATGAACTTTTATCACAATAAGCTAATTTTTTGAGAAGGACCTGTGTATGTATTATATATATATATATATATATATATATATATATATATATATATATATATATATATAGATGGATGGATGGATGGATGATTAATATTAAGTGCATGATTAATTTAAGTAATGAGATTATTCATCCAGCCGTACTCTATTTGATTTGATATAGATAGATAGATAGATAGATAGATAGATAGATAGATAGATAGATAGATAGATAGATAGATAGATAGATAGATAGATAGATAGATAGATAGATAGATAGATAGATAGATAGATAGATAGATAGATAGATAGATAGATAGATAGATAGATAGATAGATAGATAGATAGATAGATAGATAGATAGATAGATAGATATAGATAGATAGATAGATAGATAGATAGATAGATAGATAGATAGATAGATAGATAGATAGATAGATAGATAGATAGATAGATAGATAGATAGATAGATAGATAGATAGATAGATAGATAGATAGATAGATGGATGGATATATAGATGGGTGGATGGATGATTAATATTAAGTGCATAATTAATATAAGTAATGAGATTATTCATCCATCCTTACTCTATTTGATTTGACTATAAACAGCTATGTGGCTCCATTAATAAAAATTAAAAAAAAATTATATATATATATATGGATGGATGTATGGATGGAGTTCTTAGTTCTTGCTCTGTATCTTTTGTCACTGGATGATGAATAATCTCATTACTTCTATTAATTACTTGCTTAATATTAATCACTTAATATTCATCAAGCCAACAACAACAACAACAAAAAATGTAAGTGTTGCAGGCAAATTATTTACTAAAATCTCTAAAAGCTCTATTCAAATAATTTGTTGATATCAAGACGTTGTCAATCAATCTACCACTGCTTATGTACTCAGAATGCAGCAGCTTACAGCTTCACTACACCGATAAGTCAGACGGTTTTTTCTTCAGTGCATCAAGGTTCAAATCGAAAACGTGACAACCTTTCACATGCGGTTAGAGTGAACAGGCTCTGCCACAATTTTGTGTGTTTTTCTCTCAACAACACAAGAGGAAAAATGCTGCCTTAGAAATGTCTCGTTTTTTTCAGGTAGAAACCATGGCTTCTGGCTTGGCTCAAGTCTGCCACACTTTATTTGCTTTGGCTGAGTTGAAATGGCTTCTCTTTGGGGGATAGATAAATCACCACACATCTCCAGGTGTGCAAAGGCACACAGCAGCAGTCGCCATTTGGATCGGTGCTACAGAGAAGTTGGGCCATGCAGAGCGCTCTGCCATTACTGTGACGTGTTTGTGACAGGTTGTCTCAACGGTTCTCCATTATGGGGAAGCTGCACTCATGATCAAATGCAAAATACATGACTGTCAGCGATTAGTACCAAAAAGATGCGCTTAATGTGCCTAGCCACTTGACTTTCCCTTTTTGCTATACTTGTGACATCAATACAATCATGAATTTAAAATACAGATTCTTGCTATGGATATGCATTAATTAACACATGCAAGATGGTGGTTTATATTTGAGCTTAATGCAAGTGGAAGAATTGTGCCACATAGCTGTGGAAATCGAAGTTTATTTGAATCGCTAAATTAAGAGAGAGGGAGGGGGCAAAGCAGCGCTCTGAGTTGACAGATGGTATGACACATTTAATTCTCAAGTGAAGGACTTTGAGAGGAAAAAAGGACTAAGAAATGAGGTCCAGAGATTCTCTTGTGTCTGTCAGACATGAGTCTAACACAGTTCACAGATCAGAAAGTCAGAAGTCTTGCAGCGTTTGTTTCATTATCTCCATTAATGCTGATTTGTGCAATTTAGATCCTTAATGCATTCACGGTGGCAATATTAATAACTAATGCCTTTTGAAATTATCAACACGTTATTGTTACTTCTGACAAATATTTGGCTTGTTTATTATAAACAGTTGAGAGTGATTGAGATGTTGATGTCAGTGAGAGTAGCAATATCCTATTATTAACTACTTTTATTATCATTCACAAGCAATTGTTAAATTTCAGTCTTTGTTTCCTCAAGAAAATTAAGGGTTACACATCTTCAACATTTTTATAGTTCAGCCCAACACCAAACATTTCAGCTAACTAAAGAAAGACTAAAAGAATAAATGAGCAAACGCTTAGTTCATCTATATATACACACACATGCAGGTTTATGAAGTTCTCAACCACTGTATTTATATTTCACCTTTTGATTGGTGGAATAAAGTGTCAATCAGACATACAATCCATCTATTCATCCATCTATTAGAGCTCTAAAAGATTGCAATCTCGATTCAAACACACATGTGATCTTATTATTAAATGACAGCGATTCGGCCAGAAGCCTTAGTCAATTACCTGTATGCAATTTCTTATTGTTCTTCCTTTAATAAAATATATATATACAAAAAAAGAAGCCTTTGTCAAGTATGATCACAGCGAAACATTCAAATCAGCATTAGTGCTAATTTAGATTTAAACACTGATGTCTATGGTAGCGATCAAGACTAAGATCAAATAAAGATTGTATCAATTACAGCGTTATGCCAGTAGGTGACGACACATGACTGTTAAAAAATGGCTGTGTCTGAAAGCTTAAAAATGTGTTACAAGGAATGAAAGCCAATTAAATTTTAGCTTCACTTCCTGACTCCTGAGATACCTTCATCTAATAGATTTTTAAAGGCAGCCTAGATGTATCCTTTCACTCCCTTTGATATCCCACAATCCTGTGCATTCTTTTCGGTGACAGTTGAGCTAAAAAATAAAGATGCAGTCTGAAAGTTGCGGCTGGTGGTCAGTTTGTGTGTTAATGTACGATTTTTGACTAATATTTTCCATTTATGATGTAATTTCTAGCGAGAAACTACAAATATTCGCTTAGTTATCACCAAAGCTCACTCTATTTTAGATCATTAAACGATAATGCTGCCTCAGAAGTCCGTCCGAAATCAGTTTTGTGAGGTACCTTTGTGCACAAACGCTGCCTAGAAAAGTCACTGCCTGATAAAATCAAGTGGCTTTCGGACACAGCCTATGTATATGTCATTGAATCATTCATTCAAGAGATTCGTTCAAAAACGCTGATTCATTCAGTATTGAAACAAGTGAAGTCTTTCTGAGTGACTCGTTGAATCATTCATTTAGAAAAGGAATTAATTCAAAATAATTGACTTTTTTAAATAGACTGCTGCAATTAACATATTGTTTAGTTGTCTATTAAGAATTGTGATCTCTATTTTAAACCAAAAAAAAGAAGGTTACACTTTATTTTAGGCATCATTGTTACTGTGAAATTATATATTTAAGTACTGAGTGATATTCATTAGGGTTAGGGTAGAATTGCATGGGGGTTAGTTGCATGTAATTATGCATTATTTACTTTCATTACTAATGTATATAAGGACAATGTAAAATGTGATCTGTATATATCTATCTATCTATATAGTTTGAAATACAAAAAACAAGGGGCATTCTGCTCGTGAATGGCTCTTTATTCAGGAGGTTTATTCATGCATCAAACTTCTCTATAAGGCTCTTTGGGATAGATGTTGTTTTGCAGCTTTGTTCCAGACGTTCTTTCGGACAGAGGTTCTGGACACGCGCACAGGCCACTGTCTCATACTACACAAAACGTCCCCTGCTGCGTCTGGTACCACGCGCCGAGCTAACGCGAAAACGAAGACTTGACTGCGATTCCCCCCTGCAGGAATAACGACTGCCTGTTCACCCACGTTTATATAACTTCCCAGAATATGAATTAGAGGAAAAGTAAGAAAACAAGGATGCTACTGTAAGTGCATGTGGGCGTCCACAAATGAGAGAGAGAGTGTGTGTGTGTGTGTGTGTGTGTGTGTGTGTGTGTGTGTGTGTGTGTGTGTGTGTGTGTGTGTGTGTGTGTGTGTGTGTGTGTGTGTGTTACTGAGACAGAGAGGAAGGGGAATGAAAAAGCAGGGATGAGCGAGATGGTAGAGGGAATAGAGAATTGAGTCGAAGTTAAATTTGATTTGTTGATGAACTACTTATCTAAATAGGCCACCAAAACTGATTGCACAGACCAGACTGCATGCTGATTGCATTACCAGACAGATCGCATCTCACCGCGGATTCCCAAAACAACTCCAGCAGAAGAAGAAGAAGAAGAAAATAGCTGTGCAAACACAGCCAGATTATTAACAATATTTATATTATTTCAATTGAAAATGAAAGAGCTGTAACTCATTCGAGACTGAAATGCTTGAATAAGAAGTTTCACCTTCTAACCACATCACAGAATGGCAGAACAAAAAGCATTTAGCATGCAACATGAAACGTCTCATAACGTAAATAATATAATCATTGACTTACTTCAAGACAGCACTGTCTCCCTGTCTGACAGTGATGTTGTCCTTTAAATAAGAGTCTCCGCTTCTCGCTGGCACTCCTGCGGGCACAAGGAACAGCAGTCTTAGAGCCACAACAAGCAGGCATTTCCACTGCAGCTCGAAATAACCAGTCATGCCCATTTTTTCGTCGGAAAACTCAGAAACTTCCGTCCGCACAGAAGAAGCGTATGACTGAAGGCGCGTAAATGTGATTCCCCTCGGAACGCAGCGTTCACTTCGTATTCCGTGCTTTAAATATCTCCAGAAGTACGAGCTTTACTTAGTGATACTGACAGAAAATCCACTCAAATGCTCATCAATATTCCGTGAAAGTTTTCAGCGTTCGGGTGAAAGGTTTTTTCACGCGTTTTTCAGACACACTGAGGTGCTGTAGCGAGTCTTCAGAGGCTGCACATATGTTGCTCGCGCTCTCAGAGAGATGCGCGCGCTCTTAAAGATGCTTCAGCCTCGTTCTGATCCTTGTCGTTTTCAAATTCACTTTAACAGCACCCGCACAAACTGATCGCAACTGCGAGAGGATGTTCAGTCAACAGCTCCGGGGGTTGGCTGTGTGTGGGAAAAGGCAGAGCCACTCCTGGAAACAGAGAGAACGCGCTCGGCGCGCGGTCGGTAGTGCTCTCGCGCTCGGATAGGTGAGGAAACTGACTGCACATCAGTTCCTGTGTCTCCCTAACTAGAGCTGAACTCGGGGTGAACGCATGCGGAGAAGACAGACAGTGCACGCGCTGAGGTCAAAACAGAGATTGAGGAAAATATTTACTCCATTTAGATCATAATTGTATTAATGACGAAACCTATCTTTTTTTTTTTTTTTTACGCAGCATTTCATTAAAACTACTGATATGGGTACAACAGGGCTAAAGGCACACCTTAAGAAAAATGTGCTTTTCATTACTCCCATAGTGCATGAGTGCAGATAAAAATATATATGAACATTGATGGAGCAACCGATTTTGTGTGAAAATAAATCATAAAAGTTTGTTTAAAAAATCATATAAATGTATGAGGTACCCCACCGACACACGGAGCAAAAAGTACTTCAGATAAAATAAGTTAATAAATAAGTCTAATACTTGTTCAAAACAAACACTTTAGCAAAGTTTGAACTATTTTCAGTTTATTTTGATAAATAAAACAATTCATTATTGTTCAATAAATATGCTGTCATTAAAATACATTAATATAGAAATATTAATCTGAAAAATATATAAACTAAATCATTTTAAAAAGTAAAGATTCTGAAGGCATTTAAGGAGATCCGAGGGCTGGCCCAAACCCTTATGGGGCCCTAAGCAGAATCGTATTTTGGGGCCCCTCTGTGCCACCAAACACAACTGACTATTGTCAGTTCTTGATAATTCACACACCTATATCAATGTTAGTAGCTGTAACTGTGTTGCTTACATCATGTCTGGCTGTCATGTTTTTACTCTTATATGGTTTTCAATTGTAACAGTTTCAAACCCACAAGAGGTCAGGTGTTAATACTCAAAGCCTTACAGCACTACAGTTCAGACCTGGATAGGTACTTTTTTTAAGTAGACTCTTGTGGAATATGCGCGCTTTTCACCAGGATTCTTTGATGAATAGGAAGGTTTGAAAGAACAGCATTTCTCTGAATTAGAAAGCTTTCAAAAAATCCTAAAAACATGATACACAGCTGTTTTCAACATGGATAATAATCATAAATGTTTCTTGAGCATCAGATCCTCATATGAGAGTGATTAGTGAAGGGTCATGTGACACTGGGAGTAATGATGATAAATTCAGCTTGATGAACACAGAAATAAATTACACTTTCCTATATATTCACATAGAGAACAGCTGTTTTACATTATAATAATATTTCACAATTTTACAGTTTTTACAGTATTTTTTATTAAATAAATGCAGCCTTGGTGAGCAGAAGAGACTTCTTTAAAAAACAAGAAATTATGATTTCTTTCAAACATTAAACTAAATAAAAACTTCCAAAATGTAAGCTACACAACTTATAATTCCAAGGGGACGATATAGCACTTGCAGAAAAACATTTAACGTTAGCCTACTGAGAAACTGGAAGCTATGCTGTACTCCGTCCAAAACATACAGCATGTCAGACAAGATATTCACACTAAACTATAGCACTTTCTCAAATCCATCCATTCATAAAAAGGTTACCTAAATGTACATAAAAAGTACATTTTGGCACTGATTCTCCAATTTTTCTTGCGCTTTGGACTTTGAACCCTGGCTAACAAGGAGTGTCTGGCCGATGGCGACGCGAGCTTGTGCAGTGCTGTCAGAATCAATCCATGCATATATTAGAAAACTTAACATTTTACAGTTTATTTAGTAATTGTTTAAGGCCATTTCGCGATTTAAATCATATAAAATAATGCAGCAAAAAGTAATTTCATGTGCTCGTGGGGGCCTTTTGGCTGGCCATAGGGGCCCTAAGCAGCCGCTTAGTTCGCTTATGCCTTCTGCCGGCTCTGGGAGATCCCATAATAATTTCATATAGATTTACAGTAGTAACAAAAAATTATATTCTATTATATGATTTTCAAATATGATGGTTTCGTTATAAATCTATAAGGTGGACACCCAACTTAACATCTGATATTTCCCATCTGAATCTAATCATGTCATGTCAACAAACGGAAAAGTCAGCCAGATATTTATCATCATGTTAATTATTGTGCTTTTTACCCCAAACACCATACTTTTACATGTTGAAAACTGTTGCTTTAATTATGAAAATCATTAAGACATTTGTCTCAAAATATATTCAATAACTGTACTGATTCTTATTTGCTACTTAAATCTACAACATTTTTAAAAACATCAAATATTAAATCAAATTAGCATTGAATCAACTTCAATGCTGCTGCTCGTGATCGCGTCAAGGATCAGAGAAATTTCCACGTGCATCTTGAAAAGCGGATGTTTTAGAAAGGGCTGAGGCAAGTTCTTGTGCCATCTAGTGGTTTAGAGGAGATTAAAATCAAAGGAGCCTTTTACCCTGTGGAGCCTTTAGTCCGTTGTACCCTTTTCCAGCTTGTATTGTATTCAGATGTTCAGCTGGCTTAGATGGCCAGAGAGCCTGTCTTCCACCTGAAAAGTACCCCTCCAAAACCAGCAAACAGACCAGCCTGGATTTAGCAGCTCAGCTAAGAACTGCTAACCACCTTAAAAAGATTAGTACTGCATATAACATCAGCCAAAAAAATAATCATATTTTAATATGTGACTGTGCAATCAGACACATCATTTCCAGCAACATTCAATTGTTAAAGCCATCATATTTAGCCTTATTTGCATATTTCCATTACTCTTCATTCATAAGAGATTACAGTGATCAGTATCCAAATATTTTATGTGGTGTGCGATTGATCCTGGATTATCATTCTCGTGTTCACCACAGTCTTTAATCCTAAATGAATCACTAAACTAGTTTATGTTTACGGAAGATTCACTACAGCAAAAGAAATGAGAAGAGAAGGGTCAAAGGGGGTTTATCGAGGGGATTTGACCATTTTACCAAGATCGTTGCATTAAAATGATGGTGTCGATGATGAACATGCCAAGTGGAAGTATGGCATGAGATAAGATTTAATTAAAAAATATATATCTTCCTCTGATGTTACCTGGTACTTGAAAAGCTTATTTGATTCAACTGCTTTTTAATTAAAACCCGGCTGACCTAAGCAAATTGTAGATCAGTTTAGCTAATTAGTAGTGTGAATCCATGCCTCAGTGTAATGTGTTGAAAATGATACCCTTGATTTGATGATAATTCTCGGAAGGGGAAAAACAACAGAAGTCTTCTGATCCTTAACACCTGAACTGATTGATTTAGGAAAAAATGTGGAAAATCCAACCATAAGCCTAATACATGTCTTTGTTTAATTGTTTTCTGGAGGAATCTCAGTTGTGCTCCGTCCCATAGCATCGGGTGGGCTGATGAAAGAACGTTTCACTGTTTGTGTTGTGAATCTGTCACGATGAGTTCATATCTAAAACTGTATCAATTCAGGTCAATTGATCATCTTACTCCATGTTGTCGTGCATATTCAGCTGTAAGCAAAACTATTTCTACACAGTTTGTTTTGCTCAGTGAACACCACTAATATAAACAGACATAAAGATCATCATGAAGAAAACAGAAAGAAGCCACGGAAAGAAGCAAATGTGAACCTACTGTCGTCTTGCAGAGGCAGATATGGCTCAAAGTGGGTCACGTAGGCTGTTTGTGATATAACTACAGTCACTTTTGATTAACTCCTGTCTGCCTTGTGCTGCCGTTCTGTTAGTTGTAGGAGCTGCAATTATTTAGAATTACCTATCCATCTATATTTATCAAGCTATCCATCTGCCAATCCAAATTACTGACCATTTTCTTTTCCTTCTTGCCAAAATGGCCACAACCCCTTTAAATAATGTAATACAAATTGGAACGTAGAAAATTTCCACATTAATACAGAATATACAGTCACGTGTGTATTTATAGTCATTGTATAGTCAGTTTTAATATGGATGATCCCATTAGAATTTAGAGTTAGAACTATAAATACCAATCAAATGGATAAACACAGTAGCAAATTATTATATATCTTGCACTTTTAAATCACTGCTAAATAGTAGTAGTTATAACCCAACTATGGGAGAATGTAACTATTTTAAAGAGTATATTAGTCTGGTATGACACCTCTAGTCTAAATGCACTCTGGCATATCATATCTTGCTCATTATCTCTTAATTTCTTATAAAATGGCAAGATACTTATATATGTGCACTGTAAATGTCCACATTTAACCTCAAGGTCGAAAGCAATTTGGGGCAGAAAACTAGGACATTAGCATACCATTTCAACAACTAAATCTCTGGCAACTGCAGACTTTGCGATCCTATCGGACTCAGTAACTGTGGTAAAGGAGGATGCCACTGTCTTCAAGGTAAACGTATTTCGCTTAAGCTTTTCAATCAAAAATGTTACTCGGTTGAGCCATTCCTGCTAGATAACATTAATTCAGCTAGATGCATTGGAATGAAGGCTAAAATCACCTCAGTTCGAGAGAAGCTATGTTGAAAATGTCAATTATTATTCCGCATGGTTATGCAAATTATGTTGAGGGAGACGACGAGTTAATACAGCTGGTATAGCTGGTAAAATCTAACGCTCAATCTCCAGTTGGCATTTAGAGTCACTCAAAATTATTCATGCACGCTCACTTTCGTACTGTCACCTGATGTGCAATGTCCCCGTCTGCCGCGTCTAGCGTTAAACTATCAATTTGTCAAATGCAGACTCAATAAAAGTAACTTTGGCACACGTTTGTGTGTGTATCACTGAAATAGTGTGCAAGTTTTGCAGTCATCTAATGCCCCAGCATTAGAAAAGAAAAATTTGTCTTTAACTTTCTTTTTAAACAATATGCCTAATGATGAATGCAACCTGAACAGCTGTTGCAGATGAATTGAACAAATTAACATGGTTTAGATTAGATTTTATACTCTGATATTAAACTGTGTGTTTGGAACTATAGTTCAAATTAAACGCACTACAAATCTGTTAAAATTCCTTTCAGTCTGTGCATAAATGGTGTGATTTTGTACTGAGTCTTTCTGCATGGTACACCATTATGCCAGCAAGTGTCTTTATGAGTGAGTCATGGACTCATTCATTCAACTGATTGGTTCAAAACACTGATTCATACAAGGAACAAAACGAGTGACTGTCTTCATGAGCGAGTCAATAAATCATTCACTTAACTGATTTGTTTTAAAACACTGATCTATGCAGGAATTAAACAAGTGACTGTTTATGACTTGAGACACTTAAACTATTTGTTCAAAAAACACTGAAAAACATTAAAAACACTAACACTACTGTTTGTTGGGAAGGAAAAAGGAAGGAATGTAGGTATGGGGTGGATAGTAGAGGTGTAAAGGTTCAAAATACTCAGTTCAGTTATCATCAAGGTTTTGGTCCGGTTCAGTGTGTGCTATGTTCCGGGAAAAAATGGCTACTGTCAACTAAAAATAAAGCAAATAGGAACAAATAATCAAACTACAAGCAACAGCACAAATAAATACAATAGAGCAAAGATAAATATAAAATAAGCAGTGCTTTTACGGTTTTTCAGGTATCTAGCAGTAGTTTCCAGGTACAAAAATTGAATAAAGTAACTCGCTCATCCATGTCTTTATGGACCTTGAAGCATCAAGAGTTCTTTCACTGGCACCAAGGGGCTAATCCCACCTCCTAAAAACAACCCCACACCATCATCCCCCCTCCACCAAACATTACACTTGGCACAATGGAGTCAGGCAAGTACCTTTCTCCTTGCAACCTCCAAAACCAGACTCGTCCATCAGATTTCCAGACAGAGATTAAGCTCCATGAAGCTCTCTCGCACTGTTCTTGAGCTCATCTGAAGGCCACACAAAGTTTGGAGGTCTGTAGCTATTGACTGCAGAAAGTTGGCAACTTATGCGCACTGTGACCCTCAGCATGTGCTGACCCCCCTCTGTGATTTTACGTGGCCTACGACTTCCTGGCTGAGTTACTGTAGTTCCCAATTGCTTCCACTTTGTTATAAAACCCCACTATCAGTTGAGCGTGGAATATTTAGTAGTGAGGAAATTTCACGAATGGACTTATTGCACAGGTGGCAACCTATCCCGGTCCCACGCTTGAGTTCACTGAGCTCCTGAGAGCGAGCCATTCTTTCACAAATGATTGTAGAAGCGTCTGCATGCAGTGCTTGATTTATTCACCTGTGGCCATGAAGTGATCGAACACCTGAATTTCAATGATTGGAGGGGTTCAATACTTTTGGCAATATAGTGTAGCAATGTGTGTTATTCAGGTTTCACCTGCCCTCTCGCGCTAACCTCACCCAGGTCATATTAGAGCATACAGCACTCGCATTGAACAACGTTAAGGTGAAGCCAGAATGTGCATCCAACAACAGAAACATACATCAGCCAAACTCTGTCTGTCTGTTTTGCACGTTATTTTCAACAAACTATATTATAGATGCATATGTGTGTGTGTGTGTGTGTGTGTGTGTGTGTGGACTGGTAATCCCTACGGTATGGGGACAAAATGTCCCCAGAAAGATGGCAATATCCAAAATCCTTGTCCTTGTGGGGACATCTTTTGGTCCCCACGAGGAAAACAGGTCATAAATCACACTAAGTGATGTTTTTGAAAAAGTAAAAATGCAGCATGTCTCCTGTGATGGGTAGGTTTAGGGGCAGTGTGTAGGGGATAGAAAATACGGTTTGTACAGTATAAAATGCATTACGCCTATGGAATGTCCATAAAACATGGAAACACAACGTGTGTGTGTGTGTGTGTGTGTGTGTGTGTGTGTGTGTGTGTGTGTGTGTGTGTGTGTGTGTGTGTGTGTGTGTGTGTGTGTGTGTGTGTGTGTGTGTGTGTGTGTGTGCGTGTGTGTGTGTGTGTGCATGCATAGACGGACGGAGCGGACAGGTTATTTGTCACAACGAGCAAGAAAAGTTGTTATATCTTAAACCTCTGAGGAATCGCCCATTAAAAAAAAAAAAAACTCTTTGCTGTCATCATAAAATGAGAATCAACATTGGCTGGCTTTTCGGTGATGGTGAGAACTAAAGGATTTAAAATGTTGTAAAAGTGACGTATAGATGGCATTTTTATTACTCAACATGTGAGTATGGTGTTATTGCACAGATAAATTGCCATATGTAGCTTTCTAATAAAGTTCTTTGAAAAAGCATCATCTATTATGAAGGGTCATTTCATTATGGTTGTTTTAGCGCTGTGCTGGAAATTGTTTTCAAGGAAGTACCGTGTCTATTCATAGGTACAGCTACAGTAACGTCTTCAGCTAGTCAGATCTTTTCCATCTAAACTGCTTATATCTCTTAAGCCTAGTGAATGTTTTATGAGCAATAGGATAATCTCTCTCTCTCTCTCTCTTTTTAGTTATGAGAACAAAAACATATCCATCCGTACAGTCACACAGAGATAAAGCACAACCAAAACAATGCTCTTCCACAAAATGCAAGCAGTTTTGTTTTTTAACCAGAAATCCAAATGTTATCTTTAGTAAAAGTGTTTAGAATGTCTCTATTAAAGGTTATTTGTTGAGAAGGAACGAAAAACAACACTAACAAAGGTCAACTTGAACTGGCAAAAACTGAACCTGTAATAATACAGCGGCAACACAACAGCAGGATGTATTCTTCACATGGCATTTCTTCCATGTTCAGTTTTCTTAAAAAACAAAATCCCTTCAAAAATATCTGGCTAAAGAATAATCCCCCAGTTGACCTTTCAGGACCATAACTGAAGCAAAGCTCACCAAATCTATTCATTAGTGTCACAAAGTCTGAGACATGCGACACAGACTGATTCTGAACTCCTTGATCCCAGAGTGCACCATTCATGCTTGTCACACTCCACAAGTTTGTCTGTCACCATTAGACAAGTTAAATCAGTGGATTTAAAGGAATAGTTCATTCCAAAATGAATATTTTTCCATCATTTTCTCACTCTCTTTGTCGTTCCAAACCCTTATGATTTGATTTCTTCCCCACACCACTATAGGAGATATTTGACAGAACGTGTAATATAGGATGTAATCATATTGTATGATGCATTATGGCACTTTTTTGTTCCTTAACAGCCCCTAGTCACCATTTACTGTCATTAGGGCTTTTCACACTTGAAAAAGTCTAGGCCCTGAATGAACAGAATTCTAGGTTATCTTGCATCATATTTCACACTAGACATAATGTACCAGGGTTAACAATAAATCTTGGGTTTTCATATGCTGACATATTTTCATGTGATCGGTTTACATAAAGGCTCTTTAGCATTGCACATCCTCATAATATATATTTCTGACTGATATCATGTTTTTCAAACTATAAAGAGTTAAACTGTGATGCACTATTTTACATTTTTTACTTTTTGGGGGGGGCACTGCAATGCAGGGTTTCATAACCAGAGGCTAAATTAAATGTGTGCATCGTTTCTACCTGGGATTAAAAGTGAGGTTTAGAATAACAATAACCCAGGGTCAAGCGCAGTGTGAAAAGCCCTTATTCTATGGGGAAACACCAGCTTTGACATTCTGCTAAACATCTGCTTTTGTGTACCACAGACAGTCCAATGGGTCTGGAACAACATGACGGTGAGGAAATGATGAATTAATTAATATCGAACCATATTCTATTGAATATTCATCATGATGTTGAGAAAACTCCTAAACAGACGTCTTTAGACAATAAGACAGCAGTGACAAGTCCATTTGCATGAAGGAATCGCATGATTTACAGTGCTCTGGTTTGCTTATCCAGACTGCGCTTCATAACAGAAGCTCTTTGGCTGACCCCTCAACAGGCCACCTGCACTACAGAACCTCTCTAAAACCTTATTCCTTTGACCTCAAAGTCCCTGACTCAAGGTTGTGTTTAAAGGATGCGCAGCACTACTAGCATTATCTTCAGTCTGGAAAATCTGTTTGAACAGAACGAAACGCTCTCCCAGAGGAGAGTTGCTAACCTTGCAGTGAACTGAGGAGGTCTCCGCTCCTGTGATAACTTCTGCTAAACTAGCCATGAGTGTTGTGTCCTTGGGAATAAATTTCACTTTGTTGCACTGAAAGAGAAGAAAGAGCTATTGTACAGCTTGTTCGAAGGTTGCTTCTCATTTTAAATTACAAAGCGGTGCGAAAACATCAAATCAAAGACATTACGAAGGGGTTTGATGTATGTTCACAGTTGCACTTGATCTAGAATGTTTAATTGCTTTGAACACATTTCATGCCTAAGCTACAGTTTCCTTAAGGCAAGAAACAGATCGCACAGATGTTCAGCCGTCATGTCTTAGTTTTTAAACATCACAATGAGTGAGAAATGGACATATTATGCTGATTCACATTCATTTTCTCTAACTGCAAACTTTGAATTTTGAGAAATATTGTTGACACCCACAAAAGCAGCCAGTGCAGCAAGACAATAGCGTGGAATTGTATGCTGAAATACATAATGGAGACCTCTAATATTTCTGGTAACCTGTTGCTTTGAATGCCAATGCGAACGGACAAAAGACTATCTTTCTTTGCAGGCACACCTGTCTCCATTTTGTAATAGCTGTGAATAATAAAATAGAAACTGACTATCTATACATACAATCCAAAATGAGAGCACATTGGACAAAATATCCATTGTTTACAATGCCATTTTAATACGATGAAATCAATTTGCTTGACTCTTTGGAAGGCAAAATCAATTTTCACTCAGAAATTGCAAGTAAATTTCACAATTAATTTCAAACAAACAGTAAGTAACACACTGAATTGAACGTGACATTTTCAAGTAGAAATATTATTACAGTGTATACACATGTTGGGATGGCCCAAAGTTTTAATGGGTTTTAAAGGGACATCCTTTCCTGCAGTGCTACAGCGCTGTAATGAACTCCTCTGTGCGGTCTCACAAAATGTTAGCAAATTACAGGACAATTTAAAACGACCTGGTGCTACTATTGCATCCATCCAGCCAGCAGACACATGCATTTCTATTGTTCAAAAATAGCAGCCTCCACTATCACTCACACAGTCTGCTGCTGTAGTCAGTTAGGAATTAATTTGAGTCCTGACCCTGAAGCAACTGGACTGGATATGATGACAAATCTCATACAGGGAGCGGCTCATGGCCTGCACATTTTTTATCTGTCACACAGTTGTGTCGGCATAACCGGCGTCTCTTCGGAAGCACCGTGAGGGTGTGTAACCGTTTTAACTTTGTTTTAATAATCAGCAAACATCAAGAACACGGTTGCAAAGGTTTCCAACACATTCATCAATGGGAAATTAAAGCTAAACAAGTGGCAATGGCACGTCAGCGATACATAAAGTGAGATATGAAATGTATTGTAGCACTGTAAAATTGTATCCCTCACAGTGTTGTTTTTTTTTGTGTTGTTGTTTTTAATCTTTTCCTGAAAGGGCGAGAGCTCACAAAGCATACAAAGATAAAGGTCTACAGTGCAAGATTGTGATGAGAAAACATTTAGGTCAGGAAAAATTATAGCTATATTTGTGTTGATTGACCAGGATGACTTTATGAAGAGTGACAAATCGAGTTACATGCCATTAAAGGGACAACATGAAGTATGTTCACACTACTTCAAAATAAAGGAGTAGCTTGATGACGCCGTGATTTCGTGGAATCATGGGAGTTGTTGTCTTCACCTAGCTGGTGGAAAAGAATCCAATGGGACTTAAAATCATATTCATGGATGAGCTAATGTAATAAAGATTTATTAACATTACCGTAGTCTGAACCAGGGCGGGGCTGAAAGCTGTTGGAGCGGAACGAGGCCGCTTGAGACTTTTACCACAGAAATTCACCATCAAAACTTTATCTGGGATCGCCCAAGCACTAGAAAGCCATGTGGTGATGATGACGACACAAAGTGATGATGTGGGCAGACATCACGGTTACGTCATTTGCAGCTGCGCATGCATTGTGGTGGCAGAAAAACAGTGGTGAAAAGTGGAGGGAAATGTGCAAAAATCCATGGAATGAGAGGGAAAAAAATGTCATCTTGTGCCTTTGGATGTCACAAAGACTAAATGAATGCAAGCTAAATGCAGACATTTATGATTGCACAGACTGGACTGATGAACCCTGTGATTAATCTGCTATTAAAGCATGGATTTGATGTAAACAATAGATCTACATAATAATCATGTATGTAGTTCATAGAGGCGTATAACATTTAAACATATAACATTTTATATAGGTAACATTTAAACATAACATTTTAAGGCCTCTCTCACAATTCTGACATTTTTCTTGCAATTGTGAGTTCATATCACAGTTCTGAGGGGAAAAGGTCAGGATATCAAAATTATATCTTGCAATTCTGATATTTCTTCTAAGAATTGTGATATATAACTCAAGATGACTTTTTATTGTTTTATTATGTGGCTTGCATAGAGTGCTTCTGCATTTTCTGTCACAAACACGTCACTGAGGTTTGCAAACACCCAAATGGTCTATATCAACTATTACTCACAGTAAGACACCAAAATGAGCTTATTAATGTTTTATGAGAAGGATTTTACACCGAGGATAAAATATGATGGCACTTCAAATGACAAAATGACCTGAGGTTTGCCACAGATTAGGGAGGGAAAAAAATAATTTTCAACTAAATTTGAACACAAATATATTTTTATAATAATATGTATGTATGCATGTATGTATGTATGGCTAGATGGACAGACAGACAGACAGACAGACAGATAGATAGATAGATAGATAGATAGATAGTATCTATAATACATTGGTCGCTATCTGTGTGGCAGAAGAAGTGATTTTAATTCCCATGAAGAAAAGGAAAGCTACACTAAAAAAATAAAAAAACAGCAGCAGGACAAGATAAATTGATGTGAGCACAGCTGTCCCTTACAGAAAACAATAGCCATAACTAGAGCCATAACTAGATCCAGCCCTGGCCATTTGGCTGTGTTGGTCTCTCTCAACATCCTTTATGATTGATGGAGGTTTGCAACCAAGAAGCAATATGTTGGCTTTATTGTGAAACCCTGAAACAGGTGTTAAGATGGAAAGAGAGTCTAAATAAAAAGTCAATAAACACGGCCTTTGGGAGACGTTTTATAGACGCAGTACAGAATGGCCGCTTGGCAATGTGGTACATATTGTAAACTATGAAACTATTGATTTATAAATATTTGCAACTATATGTCAACTAACTCTCAGTAGAGTATTAGTATGTTAGGGGCAGAGTCACTTATAGTCAGATTGTCTGTTGCAGAGCATAAAGTGTTAGTTGATATTCTTACTAATACTTAGTTGGTATACAGCTGCAAAGTTACTTCGAGTTAGTAAAATTTCTAAAGTGGAAAAGTCAAAAAGTGTTACCAATTAACACAAATGCAAATACAGAAACAAAACTATAAACAACTCCACTAAACGGTTATCTACACAAGTATGTCATTTTTTTCATAGTCTTTCATCATTTCATGGAATAATCTGACCCGAGTGTCTCCGTGTGAGAACACATCCCACCTGCAGATGGCGATATGGTGTGTGATGCCAGTAAGATTATTAGCGAAAATGAACACTTAAAACACTTTGCTAAATCAATATCTAAATGCTAAACCTCTCTTCTTCTTTTTTTTAAACTTGAAAAATATCTTATTTCAATTAAATTGTCTAAGAACAAAAAAAGGCTTAAAACATGATCTGTTAGCAATCTTTTCCTTTTTCAGTGTCATGTAATTCTCATAATTTCTCTCTCTCTCTCTCTCTCTCTCTCTCTCTCTCTCTCTCTCTCTCTCTCTCTCTCTCTCTCTCTCTCTCTCTATCTCTATCTCTATCTCTATCTCTATCTCTATCTCTATCTCTATCTCTCTTTTGAGCATCAATAAAATAAAAAAGCTAAATCAATGCAGAACTTTTTGTCATCTGTTCATATACATGTGCCCTCGCTTTATCTATAAATAATTTCCCATAATTGTCAGTATAACCCTTTTTCCCCTATTTAAATCAACATGAACTGCTAAATTCATTTGGAAGACAAGCTGCTATGTAACCAACTCTGATTAAATCTGGTTTAGCTGTCATTATAGATTAAAACTCAGTTCGAATTTTTTCTCATAGTGACAGCAACATTTCCCATTGTTTGTTCTTTAAGCTAATTAGTGCAAAATATACAAGTAACAAGCGGGCCAAATGCATTTCTGTATTTGTATTGTACAGTAGGTGTATAATTACCCAAACTGCTGAGGTGACTTTTCAAATTAGTCCTCGTTGGCTATAATTGGACTCATTGTGCTAAGCAGTAATTATGAGCTGATATCATGCATTTTAATGCCGGAGATTCAGAGCAATTTTTGTTTTGCATGATACAGAATTGACTTACTATTCCTGGGAGGACAGTTTCAATGAAGTGATTAAGATTCCTTGTACTGTATGTTAACTGATTATTCTCTTTGACCATGTCTCATTAGTGAACACAATCGAATTTGAAATAGTTTGTTTACCGATGACGTGGCATGTTCAAGAAAAAGATAGAAAGGTAGATTTTTTTGGTCCCTGATTTCCTGACACTATGGCAGATAATCATTTGCCTATACCCAGGACTGGTTTGTGTTGATATTTCGTAATATCAGATTTGTCCCCAAACATCATTCCTAACCCAGCGACAAGTCATGTTTATGTTCACACTGAAAGCAAAAATGCTGGCAACATCAGAGTCAATAAGAAAAATGTGTGGGAGAGGTCTGTCCGAAGCCAATAATAATCATCAGATATTTATTTATATTATAAAAGGCACTTTATTAGTGTCCAATTTTTCGAGGGATAAAAGGTTAAGGGGGTAACACACGGTTTCAGCCAGTCTCATGTTAATCTTGAGAACCTACAGAGTAGCATTGCATCCTTCATATCTCAAAAACGTCTTCAGTTTTTTAATTAAAGACAGATACACTGTACCGACTCATTCTGAAAACAGCCGAACTCATTGAGAAGTGGGCGGAGCTAAAGGAGACTCACACACCTATGACAAACACACACACACACACACACACACACACACACACGATACATTCGTGGCATTATCCCTTCCTGGATAACTTTCTATTCACTACCCGTGTTGTTCACATTGTATGCACTTACGCACCGATTGCCAACAAAATACACACATTTGATGCAGTTTCACTCGGTTTCCACTCATGGAACAAACACACACACATGCAGAACTCCGGAAAAACAAACTGCATCCATTATTTCCTTAACGCTGGGTTATTTGGGATGCTGAACAAGGTTATCTTTCCCTCACACCCAGAAACACACTTCTTTAGTGACATTGTTGAGTTGTGGTCTAAAAACACAATTGCATTGTGTTTTTATAGATAAGTGCCCCTTTTTTTAGATAATTTTATAGATAAGTGCTCCCTTAACCCTACTCCCTAACCTAAACATACCTGTTTTATACAGAATATGGTAAATGGGCTGCATTTATACGGCGCTCTTACCAGACCCATGGCCATCCCAAGCGCTTTACATCTTGCCTCACCCATTCTCTCACTCATTCCTTCATTCCCAGACAGCGGTGTCAGCCACGCAAGCGCCATCCAGCTCGTCGGGAGCAGCTCGGGTTAAGTGTCTTGCTCATGGACACCTCGACACTTGGTCAGATGGAAGCGGGGATCAAACCACCAACCTTCCGGTTTAGGGACAACCTACATGAACCACTGAGCCACTGCTGCCCCAATATAAAAGAATATAAAAAGAATGCATGCATACATAAATAAATGTATGCTATACATAACAATGCAGAGATTTATTTTCATTAAACTGAAAAGAATGACCATGAACTTTTGTGTCATAATTCATGGTTTTGGCAAGAGTGAGTAAATAATGACAGGGTAAACTACATATTCTAACTGAGTATTCTCAGTGATCTCTCAATGAAGCGTACAGAGCTTATCTCAAATCAACCATATTACATTAAATCATGAGACAAACATATCCATGGACTCCTGTTTCTTGTTCTATTGTTCAGAGGAGATTAGTGGCATAGCATATAACCTGTTGAAAGGAAGTCTGAGCTTAACAACGCAATATTCTCCGGAAAAGTGACTTTCATTTATATTAGGCTTGACAAATTGGAAAGCGCTTGACAGGCTCCCTTGATCTTCATTGACTTTCATCAAAGGTTGCCGACCGCAGTGAAAGACTGGGGATTACTTTGGAGTGTTTGGAGGCTTTGGTCGTAAATTAGTCATGGCTTAGAAGGCAACGATTCTTCCAACGATTTTAAAGCTCAGTTGGTCTACATCCATACAACACTGAGGAGCTAAGACAATACATCATGCATAAGCATTGTTCATAGACTGTGAAGCGCATGCTATGCTTGAACAAAATGAACGGAGAAGGATATGAAGGCGGCTGCAAATTGTGATAAAATATTTTCAGGGGTAAATATTATGTAGGTCAAAATATCAGAAGCCATTCTGGAGGAAGTTCAATATATATTAGAAAGTTTTCATCAGAGTTGGAGTGCAAGCTGCAGGCTTTGATGTACACAATCATGAAATGCTACATGTACTGTACCCACCCTTTTAGACTCTGGAAGGAGGAAAAGCAGAAAAAAATAACATATCGATAAAAATCACTGTTCTCTTCCAGCGTGAGTGATGTTGTTTTCACACTGAGCAGAAATGCACTATTGATCAGTAACCCCACTACATTTACCATCATTTTTCTACCTCGGCACACTGCAGACAGAAATCACTCCCGCTTCCAGGGCCACTTAACTTGCTCTTTTGAGGGAGAAAGGGATAAGTAAACAGCACACGCTGTATGGACCGAGCTCGCCCGACCCAAGAAGGCGTAATGGAGTGTGTTTGAGCAGTAGTGCATGGAATTGGTTCCTTTTTTCATTAGCAGGATAAGAAATCTTTGACTACAAAACAGTGACGTGAACAACGAATGCATGATAATGGGAGAGATAGAAGTAAGTGGATTTTCAAAGAAATAAGTCAGGATGTTTTGGTTCATATCTTCAAAGTGGGGAAAAATCTCACTTCAGTGGTATAAATACGATGAACGCTGCAAAAAAATATGTTTTGGATTTCCAGTACAAATATAAAAAAAAATCTTTAAAGGAACACTCCACCGTTTTTAGAAATAGGGTTTATTCAACATCTTTCCTACATTTAGATATGTGGGCAAATGCATTTTTGCCTTGGGCGCAGAAATATCACGTAACACATGACGGAAGTTTGGGGATTTCATGTGTTGCGTGATATCTCTGCGCCCAAGTAGCAGTGCTTCGCCTGTGCTTCCCCCGTAATATAGTCCCAAGTCAATATCTGCCTAGGAAATCACCTAGTCTTAATCTGCATCACTATTTGTACTCGGTGTGAATACGCAGGCCACAAGAAGTCATTAGGTGTGTTGTTTTTTTTGTTTTTGTTTTGGATCAATTTTACTCGGGACATGCTAGCTGGCAACATAGGATTCCAGTCATTATGCTAGGCTAAGCTAGCAGCGACCCTGCCAAACTAAAACAATGCATGCACCGAGACAAAAATGCATTTGCCCACATATCTGAATGTAGGAAAGATGTTGAATAAGCCCTATTTATAAAGAGAGTTCCTTTAAAACAACGTAAATTTACAAGAAAAGCAAAATTGCAGGTAACATTTTATAATAACTGCATGCTATATCATTAGTTAGGCACTAGTAAATAGTTCATTCATCATTTATAAAGCATTAATAAGCAGTTTCTAAATACAGATATAAATGCTTTATTCTTGATCTCTATAATGTGTTTAATAATTGTATTTTCAGACTTTATTAATGATCAATTTGCAGTTATGTAGGAGTTGTCGGTGGTTCATAAGATCAATTAGAAAGTGTAAGTAAAAGATTAATAAACTATTTAAATGTACATTTATACATCTGATTTTTTAAACATATTAAATGTGATTAATGCAATTCGTGATTAATTCAGGTAGTTATAAAACATTTAGTAGTTGTCAGATAACTAATAGGACTATTTATGCCCGTAAAACTTTTACAAAGGAGATTTAAAGGCTTAGTATTTATAAACTGCTTATTCATTAATAACTGCTTATTGTTAATGCTTTATAAATGAGGAATAAACTATTTACTAATGATTAACTAATGATTCATAGCATGCAGTTATTATAGTATTACCAAACTGCATTTGCTTTTAAGACTGGTTTTCAGAGTAGCTAAATTTATTTTATTATAAAAAGCATTTAACAGTAAAATATATTATCAGTGCAATAAGTTTTGATTAAAAATATGCAATTTTGCTTTGAATAATTAAAAATATTAAATAATAATTCAAATAATTTGCTATTTTGAATATTTGTGTTTTTTAAGGATACCTAGAAGAAGTCAACATACTGAGTAAGAAAATTATTTTTGTCTGTTCAATAGGAAAATAATAGGTTCAGGACTAAAATGTCTAAAATACGGTCGGCATCCATAGAATTTGAATGTTTCCTTGAAATATCACACTAATTTGGCAGTTGTACTTTGTTTTGAGACTTTCTGGACGCACACGGGTAGCTGGAAATGATGAGGTGAAGCTATTTCACCCCAAACTTAATGCAATATCACACTTTTGGTCTATTCCCCCACTCGGCCATGGAAATGCCTCTCATTTCCACTTCTTCAAAGCCGTGGCGTCCTCGAGGCAGAACACAGCCCCTCTGCTCCAGCACGTCACACAGACTAATAAGTAAAAGCTGTCCTCACTGGAGCATGGGCCGCAGATGCCACAGGAGGAGCAGATACAGACCTTATCATGGAAAAATAATCCCTGGCTAAACCACGGTGGGAACCCTGTAGAATTGCAACTCCGCTGCAGACAGCTGGTGAGATTGCCAGAGAGACTGGGGATCTTTTGCAGAGCCATCTAGTCCAATCAGACCGGACAGGTTTGATGCAACGGCGGGACAAAAGGAGAAGCTGCATGTGAGTTTCTCCCGCAAGCAAGCTAGTATCTTGCCGTTGGGCTGGAACACAGATCGTCCGTGTGTGATTTCTGCTGAGTCATGATTAAGAGACCAGCTTTTGACGTTTAGCGATAGACCCCTTGTTCAGGTATTTGCAGGGGGCTTATCGTAAGGCTCAATATGATGTCATATGTTTATTGGCTTAAGGAAGTGCCTTAATGTATCTCATTCTGTTTACTGCTCACTGGACCAAGTCGCTCTTTAACAACCACCACTTTTATTTACCCCACAGGGCATTTTCAGATTTGAAAAGCTGCTTGTAGTGAAGGATTTTATGTTTGAATTGGAATGGTGGTGTCAGACCAAATGGAGTTATCCTTATAGTGTAACTTTTTTACTGTTTACCGTCGTCAGCGATCCACGGGACCCCCTTCTCCACCCCGATTCAAATTTAGATGCGGTCCCATTGTGACACTTGAAGACTTTGAAGAAATGTCTTTTTAAGATGAGACTCCAGCACACTTTCATGAGAATACATTTTTGATGACTGCTGCCACAAAACACTGAGATCTAAAAGAATAATAGACAGAAAAGCTCTCATAAGGAAGGGTAAATGAGAATCCTGCTAATGAACCGTCTCTGCACCTGTGCCAGATTGATAATGGAAACCATTCAATAAAAAAAATAAATCAAATGCAACAGAACATAAAAGGTAATATAATATAGGAAAGTTATGCCAGTGAAATACTCTTTCGAAAATTATTTCATTTCACAGTAACGATGACCCCAAATAGTATTTGGACACTTAAAGGGGTCCTATAATGCCCTTTTCTCAAGATGCAATATAAGGTCCCCAAAATGTGTCTGAAGGTTCAGCAAATAATACACCACTGATTATTTATTATGGGATGTTTTGAAAGCCCCTATTTGGGTGGCAACACGCTGTTTTCAGATTAGATATAGAAAGACGGTTCACTCCTATTACTCATGAATCGGAAAAACTGCAACGCATAATATGCCGGAATAGTCCCGCCTTCTAAATTAAGAAAGACAATTTACTTGATTGGTAAAGTCATTGCGTCACTGCAGCTGCGGTTAGAAGCTCCGGTTCCCATAGAAACTGGAGACTCGCGCCTAAGACTGTGTATGCACAATGTGCATTGGCTCCTTTAGCCTGAAAAATACGCTTTTTTAACGGTACTTGAGCTTAAGAAACAACATTTATGGGACAGTGCATGTCAGATTTTGTTGCTGATTTGAAATATGTTATTTAATTGTGAGTTCGTTTTTGAGATTCCAGGATTCCCCCATTCAAATACATAGGACTTGGTCTTGTAGGCCGGAGGTGTTGCAAATATGGCCACCGAGTGAACAGACTTTCCTTGATAGGGACTTTGGTGTGTGTCTTTAAATGCAAATGAGCTGCTGCTCCAAGCTCCCTTTTCAGAAGTGGGCGGAGCTTTCACAGTTTGGATAAACGACACCAACAACTGGAGTGTGACAACAACAACCTTCACACAGCGAGTAGAATTCGCAAAGACCCACTGTTTGACCAACGTCACTTTCAGAACATGTAAGTGCTGCACGATATATTTTATTTATATACGCTTTTGTGAATGTGCTGGTTAGGACTCTATACAGTGGCTAAATTACCATTGTCTCTGTATTCACAGAGATCGGAGCTATGTCATTAGTTTTGTTTTTAAGAAGTAATAAAAGTGCACTTCTGAATTTTACAGGTAGTGAGCATTTTCAGTTTAAAAATAATCTCTGGTCTCTATGAATACAGTAAGAGACAATGGTAGCTTTAGCCACATTAGCACATTTATAAAAGCAATTTGTAAACACATTATAAAGTGCAGTCCTTACGTGTTCTGGATATGAAGTTGGATCACAGAGTTGGATTTGATCCATCTTTGAGAAACAAAATCCTGCGTTTACTGACCCCCGTTTGCACAGCAGTCCAGTGTACAATGATTCACACAAACACATATGAATTTAGCTCATTTCTTGGGCACATTCCCTTCACAAATGAAATGAATCCACTGCATCCTCAGTGGCTCAGATGCTGGGAGTTTATTAATACAGCCAAAAACAGAAGTAAAAAAAAACCTTCCAGATTAAGGGGCGTAATATTATAGTAAGAACCTACGACACTAGGGGAGCGAAATCTGAGCGGCTCTTTTGCACATGCTTGCAGAGAAAGGCTTATCAACACAAAGTTACCGGATAGTCCTTGTTTAAGTTTTCTGGGTTGGTAGATGCACCAGGGACCCGATGTTAGCACTTAAACATGACAAAATCAGATTTTTATGATATGTCCCCTTTAAAAAAATATGAATTTCACTGCATTAAATAAAATAACCAAAGTTGCATTTATTTAAATATCACAGGCACACTCCCCCAAACACCTAGCACTTTCTTTATCTGTACATATTTTGGTGTTAAAACAAGGAACCAACTTCATACATAAAAATGGATTTTGCAATGAATAAAATTAATTGCAAAGACAGCTCAGAAAAGAAAGAAAATGGAAGTTAATTTGGAGAAAAGCTCTATCGTTTATTTGCAGATGCCACGTGTTTAATAATTTGCTTCTAATGCAATGAAACTCGTACATTTTTAAGTAAAACTTAAGTGTGAATTTAGCATCTTATTAAAGTGCTACAAAAAGTGCTAACAAGTCTGTGACAATAAAGATTAGGAGCACTAAACACATTTTATTTTAGTCATTACACATTTCTGCAGAAACAAGGAAGATTATGTCATTTTAAATAAGTCTGTAAAACAGCTGGCCTTCCTTTTTCATTTCATTTTGACAATGAAGCTTTTGGAGATGTACCAGATGAATAAAAAATCTGACTTTTGAAGCCAACAGCTTCTGTATTGTGCCATCTCAGTAGAGAATGAAATACAGCTATTCCTCAACCCACTATTAAACACTTTAAGAACAAATGTCATCAGTTAGTGCAATAAATGAATAAAATGACAGGCCAAGTAGATGAACTTCCCCAGCATTGTAGGATGTTATCTATAAGTCAATATGTTTACTACAGAGGCGGCGCCATCCTCAGATAAGACGTCTGTATCTGGGAGAGTCACACACTCAAGACGGTGATTCCTCAATTGTTTGCATTTTGATGAAAATAGCTCAAGGTCACATGGATTTATTTTGATGCTTCTGGATTTGAGAGGGATGCTTTAATCCTCAAAACATATTTAATCAACAACAGCAAACTGTTTTCACTTGAACACAACCTACAGTACATGCTTTAAAAGGTGCACTGAATTATGTATACACACACACACCGATGAGTGTTGGGCGTAACAAATTAAAAGTAACGCGAGTTACCAAATCTGATTACCTGTTTTATAGGGATGCACCGAAATTTAGGCCATTAAAATTTATTGGCCTAAAATTGTATTTTCGGTTTTGGCTGAAAGGGAAAATAATAAATGCGGCCCACCCCGCAGTGTTCACTCTCGCTCTAGCCATTATCACTGTGAGGTGTGACGCTCTGCTCAATATTCCTCTAAGCACATGCTCACGGCGTGTGAGCGAACGCTCCATCTGAAAATAAGCAAAAATCTGATTCTGTCGCATAGCACTGAATAAAGAATAATATTGATATTTAATAAAAGTGTGGTTATTTTATTTTACTGGCTTGTATTTTATTTTTATTTTTCATGTTTCCAGGGAAGACAAATTAAGTACAATTTACCTTGATCTTCAAATTCAAAAAGTTTTCAACCCCGGCTCTGAATGCGTCGTGTTTCCTTCTGGAGCATCAGTGAATGTTGAACCCTTTTTAATAGTTGTGTTTGAGTCCCTCAGTTGTCCTCCGAGAGAAAAGATGGATCTCGAAATCATACAGACACTGCCGAAAAGGGTTCAAATATGCAAAAGATGCTGGGAAACTGAAGAATGTGCAGGACCTGGAGGATTTTTCTGAAGAAAATTGGGCAGTTTCACTGATCAGGACAAACAAGAGACTCAAGAACAACCATCACAGGACAAAAAAAACAGCCATGGATCATCCAGACAATGACATTATTAAGGATCAAGAGTATGTCTACTTTTGAATGGGGTCATTTTTATAAATTCAGCCATTTTTTTGTCTTGTGGACTATGTAAACATCCAGGCAGTACTAAATATAAAAAAACATGCATTTTGCATGATCTCTCTTAATTTGTCAAAATAATTCCAATTTAGCAGATTCTGCAAGAGGTTTTGAGCATGATTGTATTTATATTGAAACACATCCACATCAAGAGAAGCTGTCTAAAAGAGAGTGCTGTCGTCTTTGCGCTGAAGCAAAGGAGGTATCAGAACTGCACATTTGTACTTGATATTTGGCGTGACCTCTTTTTGTTACTGCTCTCACAGCATGTTTTGATGCTACACTAGCTGAAAATATTTAGTTCAAGAGATGACTCATCAACCTATTCACTAAGCTGACAGCAGACAACACCAACCCCACCACTCTCTTGCTCGCTCTATTTTGCTCTATCCAATTGGTTGGTATTCATGTCTCTGGTATTGAAAGAAAAACAGACAATGCTAAAGTGACTTAAAATAACATGTTGGTCACAGTCACGTGTTCTTGCTTTCATTGATACTGATATTTTATTCACGATATTGTGGTCAGAATGATTGGCCCCCTTGGTAAATATGATCAAAGACAGCTGTAAAAAATAAATATGCATTGTTTGTCCTTTTGATATTTAATTATTTATTTATTTTACAAAAAGTGAAATGTTTTTCTCCAAAACACGTTGGAAACATTGGCACCCCTAGAATTTTTTATGAGTAAAATATCTCAAGTATATTCCCATTCATTTTTACATTTTTTAGCACACCAGGGTGACTAGGAACATGAAATTGTCCAGCCATGACTTGCTGTTCATCATCACAATGAGTAAAACCACAGAATATAGTTCTGATGTGCAGCTAAAGATGGTTGAGCTATAAGATATATAGCTATAAGACAGTTATAAGATGGCTGTAAGAGAAGAGCTAAAGCATTGCAAATCCCCATTTCCACCATCAGGGCAATAATTAAGAGTTCAATCAACTGAAGATGTTACGAATCTGCCTGGAAGAGGACGTGTGTGTGTATCGGCACGAGAGGAGGAGAGTTTGAGTGGACAAACACTCTCACAGATCACAGATGGAGAATCGCAGAGATTAGTTGAGTCTTGGGTCAGAAAGATTATCAAACAGCTCCTACATCACCACATGTTGTTCGGGAGGGTTTGAAGAAAAATCCTCCTCGCTCATCCAGAAACAAACTCCAGCAGATTCAGTGTTCAGACACGACTGGAGCTGGTTCTGTGGTCAGATGAAACTATAACAAGTTTCCAGATGGGTTTGGTGCTAACAGGGATAAAAAGTACCCCATGTCCACGGTTAAATACTTTTATATCTTTAATGTTGTGGGTATATTTTCTTGCTGGAGGTCCTGGACATCTTGTTCAGATACACGGCATCATGGATTCTCGCAAATACCAACAGATAAAAAATCAAAACCTGACGGCTTCTGCTAGAAATCTTATAATGGGCCGTGGTTGGGTCTTCCATCAGGACAATGATCCAAAACAAACATCAAAATCAACACACAAATGTGTCATCCTATAGAGAATGAGTGATGAGCTGAAGAGAAGAGCCGGGAATCTGAAGGATCTGGAGAGATTCTGTATGGAGGAATGGGATCTGATCTCCAAACTCATCAGGCATTACAGGAGAAGACTCAGAGCTGCTATCTCGGGTATTAAAAGTATATATTAAATAAAAGGGTGCTAATAATTACGTCCAACATGTTTTGGAGAAAAACATTAATTTCATAAAGATATATTATATTATTCGACTTTATAATAAAATATCAAAAGGATTAACAATGCAGATCATATTTACCAAGGGTGCTAATAATTCTGACCACCACTGTAAATGTTCTCCAATTTCTTGTTCAACAACAAGATGAAATGGAGAGCCGAGGAAGAAGTTTCCTGCTTCTCAGATACTTTCCTGGAAAAAAACAAACAAACAGATCCCGTAATCTTGTTCTCGTTTAACAAAGCATTTGGTTTGGTATTCATGGCTCTGGTGTTGGTGAAAAACCACACTGTGCTGAAATGACACCTCCATAGCTTAGAGTATTCCGTAAGCCTCTTCCAGGGAAGACGCTGGCATATCCCAGCAGCCCTCTCATCACAAACATGAGCGTGTGCCACAGATAAGTCATGCTCCTCGGCGATTATGTCGTAAACACCATTTCTCCCCCTCAGCTGCCGAGATCCTCCGCCGCCTCTCCTCTCGGTTTCGTCGCCGAGGGTCTCTCTGCTTCTATACAGATTTTAATTGCTTGGCAATAAAAAAAGAAGGTACCGACAGCTGAGACAGGCTTGCTGAGCATACATGGATACCGAGACCGCCAGGAGGCAAGTGAGCCCTCAATAAAAGACCATGCATTAGAACCGATTTCCACATAAACCAAATGGACAGTTTGATGCGAGACACTCTCCAAGTTAAAGACTGCCAATGCTTTCAAGTCAAATTTGTGGCCCACTCTAAAAGGTCAAATATTGAAGTAGAGTAACTGCCTGTGAATTTGACGCCACATTAATTTGACAATCAAAACGTTCTCTGTCTGTCAAAGTAAACGTCTCTGGCTATAATCGAATTCCTGTACTTAGGGTGTACTGAAAAACTTCCCAACCATTTGAAGTTCTTTAGTATAAATACCTTCTTTAATACATCAACCATGCTCATGTTGATATATAAAACCATGGCATTATACTGTTAAACTCAGATAGGGACAGAGACAGTTCAATCAAAGATTTATATTCTGTCACATTTACCCTCATGTCATTCAAAACCTGTATGATTTTCTTTATTTCTTCAAAGCACAAACACAACATTCTGAAGAATTTTTGTTGTTGTCCATACAATTAAAGATGATTTTAACGCCTTTGACTTTACATGGACAATGGTGTATAACTCAAAACCTCAATCTAGAATAAACCTAAAAAGAGAGATGCTGGGTTCAGCCTGCTGGGACATTTTAATGGGTTATTTTTTAAGACCGCATTATGTTTTGTAACCATGTAAAATTTTACTGTCACTTTTGATCACTTTTGACAACGTATGATCGTAAGAAGAACAGCAAATCATCATTTTAGAATGATTTCTGAAGGATCATGTGACACGGACGATGCTGAAAATTCATCTTTACATCACAGGAATGAATTACATTTTTAAAAGAATAAAATGTCGCAATATTGCTGTTTTTACTGGATTTTAGACCACATAAATGAAGCCTTTGGTAAGCAAAAGAGGCTTCTTTCAAAAAAAAAAATATTCCCGACCTCAAACTTTTTACCATAGGAAATTATGCACATTTGAAATCAGAGGCCTTCTTAACCACAGTTTATTGCACGTTTCCTCATTGGGAATTCCAGGACATGGTAAGTTCAGCCAAGTTAAACATGTTCCTAATATTTATTCACGAAGAGCACAGGCACATTATTCAAGTAGATAATACGTCTCCCCTGCTGCTCCCCTCCATCAGCTCAGGGCAGCTACATAAGCACAGAATAATCACTCTAAGTGATCTCACTATCAATAAAGCGGCCAAAATATTTACCTGTTAGATCCTTTACCAACTCTAGAAAGGGAATTTGTGGATACTAGAGGCTGCTTTTGTTCCAGACTTAGTGTTTGCATGCAAAGCTTTGGGGATGTTTTCAGACCATGGTGCTAATGGTTAGTAAATTAATAGCACGCTGTGTGGAAGCCTGTGTACACCCTCAGAGACCCGGTGCTGAGAATTAAACCAGTCCTCTGTCCAGCAGGGCAAAATTGAAATCCAAAAATATGCAAACTGATAAACTATTCAGCTGGAGCTATATTATCAACTGTGTTTTTGATGTCCATTTTGTTCACTACTTTTAGTCACTAAAGGGAATTACATTCTCATTAGCCTCTGCTTCTTATCAGGGAATAGAGCTGCTTTAAGTATGCAGTGTATAAGGTTTAACCTTCATTTACTTGGTGCACTTGCCTAGAATGTTTCTGCTCTAAAGCGCAAGGGAAAGACTGAGAGACGGTGAGCGGAAGGTAAGGAGTCTTAACTCTAAGCCTTACCATTTGTTTTTCAGTTGAGCTACAGATCTATAAAATGAGACAACACTGGATTCAAAATCGAATTTAAACCTTGAAAAAAAAAATGGAAACCAACAAACTATATAATATACATTTTTAGCATTTATTTAAGGTGAACGATGTAACATTTTTGCAGTAAAGTATATCCAAAAACCACTAGGCCAGTGTTATATATTTTGTTCAGTTGAGTACTTACAATATCCCAAATGTTTCCAACTATTTGTAAATCGTGAGAAAATTGCTGTTTTAACCAATGAACCGGGACATGTGAACTATGTGTGAACTATGTGTGAACTATGTGTGAGGGAGTCGCACTTACTCTCGATTTCCGTTTTATTTGGCAGAAACTCTTTACTCTCACTGCAGTGTGAACAAGTGTAATCTCATAACATAATCCTCAACACACTCAAATGTATCTAATATGATAAACAGAGCTGCGTTACCTCATACTCATTACCGGAAAAGTGGAAGTGGCGCCGGCGACTGTCATAATAAAAGTCCCGCCGGTGACTATAAAAAACAGTCCCGCTCTTCAAACGCTCCAGCGGCCTTGCTCAGCTACACATCACTCGTTCCTGCTCCGATACATACTACAGTAACGTTAATAATCACATCCATGAACATAAATTCTGCCCGAGTCCTATCCTGACTCTTTTCCACTGGCTGTGAGGTGAAGACCACATGTCCCAAGATTCCACGCTCAAACTAGACCTTTGTTTTGAACAGGCGACCTCTAGTGGACGGACAAGTTACACAGTGTAGCTTTAAGCTTTTTTTTTACCGAGTTTAGCAGGTTTAGCCAGCTGGGTCTTTTTACTGGGTTATTTTTAATATTTTTACCCAGTGCTGGGTAGATTTTCCTGTAACTCAGCTGCTGGGTCATCACATACCTACCCAGTGCTAGGTCAATGTAACGCTCACTGTGCCAAACGGGTTAAAACTGGATACATTTGTCAATGGTCATTTTGTGTTCTGTTCTGAGAGAAAATGTCATGAGCGGAAATTCCCTGAATGAAATCGAGTATTCCTATCAAATTATTACTGTACAAAGAGGACATTTTCTGCAGTCTCACATTTTAAATGTTTTTTTATGTAAGTCACAGCTAACGTCTGCTGGGAACGCTAGCCAAGGCTTCCACACCACCAGGAAGTTTCACCTCCCGTCACACGAATGCGCAACCAGGGCTGAAACACAACACATGATCGCTGTCCTAACGCTGCAATGTCCAAAAGCCCTATGTGTTTGATGGGTTGAAACTTAAATATCTGACAGACGAGATGGCACAAGGCTAAGCTGTTTTTTATGTAACTTTTCATAAATTAATATATAAGATTGTCATTTAATGAACTTAAACAGCCTAATGATACCAGTTTTCTTCCCACAGATTCCCATTGGCTGTCATAATACACTGGGCCAGCTGACCAACCACAGAACATTTAGTATTTCGAAAGGAGGGGCTTCATCAAAACATGAACTGAAAGGCACGTTTGAGCCAGACTGGGAAGAGAGGTGCTGTAATTATGTAAAATATGTGTTTTTGAACAATCATACATTCTAGTACACACCAAAAACAAAATCAAGACTTCATAAAAGGGCATACTATAGAAGGACCCCTTTAAATTAAATAAAACGAATGAAAGAAATGATGCATGATAACGGATGTACATGTTTCAAATTAAATCACATATGATATCCATTTTATTGCTCATCTTCTAATTCTAAGGAAGAAGCATCTGGGACAAAGTTGCAATTCAAGTTAAGTATAATTTATTAGTTAGTGAAACAAATAAATGAGACTTCAGTTAAATCTCTTGAGCTATGAAAAAGCAATAGCATTTTCCTCTAGGAGACTTCAGTGGTATTCAGTCCCAAACACAAACAACAGCTGGCGTAATGTCCATTACCGGAAAGGCCAGACATTTAAATGGTGCGCTTCAGCATTAAAGTTACGATATCTCCCAATTAGCAAAAAGTAACTTTTTTTGAAACACAACAAGTATGTGAGCTCATCCCCCTCTGCGGAGACAGAGGAGTTCTCACAGGAAAGTCAATCCGGCATCTCACTTGGGAAGCTCACCCATGTAGAAAACAACGTGGAGTCTCATGTCTCCGCAGCGCTGATCTGCCAGACAGCGTCTCTCTCCTCAGCTGAGTGGAGATGATAGGTGAACATCGCCTCTGCATGCTGCCGCATGACGCGATCCCTGTCAGAGTCTTAGCGGCGCGCCACATGTTCTCCCATCAGGCTACCTGCGGTAGAATCCGCCCCCCGCCCTCTAATAACCTGAAGCTGAGTGAGTGGCATCAGAATCGCTGGCGTCGGGATTAAGAATATTAATGAAGTGTGTTGTGAGAGGGGGTGGTAAGGAGAGACTTGTAGGTGTCTCTCATCACCTGCTTGCTTTCATTAGGTGAGATCATTCCAGAACTATACCTCTCTGATCCCTCCTGGGATTAGACACCGCCTGTCATGTTCCATGATTTCTCCCTCAGCTCAAGTCATTTCAAGGAAAGCGGGAGCAATTTTGTGAGACAACGGTAAAACGAACAACCATCACTGCCCACTTTATGTGAGAACTGTCTGGAGATGAAAGGTCTTCTTGCAGCTCAAACTCCCGAGGCATTAGGTACTTGGCCTTAGGGCTTATGAATATATTTTTTCTAAAGCTATACTGACTTCAGACAGACATGCTGGGCTATAAAGTAAACAACGGCTTTATAAATCAAGCAGACACCACAGAAACTTGAGCCGACAGTCGCATCGCAGTCTAAAGCATTTAGGAATGGTTATTAAACAACTTTTTCTGCTAAATGAGGGGATGAGGAAGGGTTGTGGAAACTCGGAGAAAGTCACCAGCTCCAAACTTTGGTTGACAGAGCAGCCATTTGACCACTAAATGCACTGAAAACAGTCAAGGCAAAGCAAGGCAAGTTTATTTATATAGCACATTTCATACACAATGGCAATTCAAAGTGCTTTACATAGAAAATGAAATTAAAATAGTGATAAGACTTAAGAATACCACGTGTAAGACTTAAAAATAAAAACAGGATAATTAAAACAGTTGTAAAGAGAATTTTTAAAATAAGAAGACAATAGAAATATATAGTTGTAAAGATATTTAAAAAGAATAAAAGTATTACAGTATATATAGATAAAAAATAAAATAAAAATAAAAAATTAAGATGATGCATAGATTAGAAGTGGTATTCAGTCATTCCTATTGGCACAAACATCTCAATTCTATGCACATTCGGCTCACTATAGGTTGTAAAATGTTATTTTAGTGACTTTTATCATGCATTCCCTTATAAAAATGAAGTAGACCTACACTTCAAATTAATTTTATTAAGTATACTTAAAGCAGCACTAGGTAGCATTTGCTCTCGGGCTCCCCCTACAGTTGGGAAACAGTATTGTCCTCAAGTACTGTCGTAAACTCTGTCATCCTACATCAGGGGATGCACGTGCATTTGTTGCCATGACTATACCATCCGGCAAACAAACGATGGTTGGGCTTGCAGCCTCACACGTCCGAATTTAAGGAATTGGGGGTAGTTGTGGAAGTGACGTATATGCCGTAAAGCAGTCGAATTTTGTAGTTCTTTTTGTTCTGGGTTACTACCCGAAACCCGAAGTATAAAAGTACGATTAAAAACGATACAGACCCCGTCAGGCTATGGCAGATGTGTCATTCAGCCTATTGTAAGTTGATGTATTATCACAAGAGTCTTGAAAATATATTATGAAGGTTGAAAAGTTACCTAGTGCTGCTTTAAGTAAAGTTAAAGTATATTTTTAAGTATACTTTATGTAAGTATACTGCTATCAAAGTACTAGTAGTAAACTTGTAAGTGTACTGTATGGGACTAAATTGGCCCACTATATATGTCCCACTTTAAGTGTACTAAGTGTAACAGTAATAAATGTTAAGTGTACAAAACATTTCTCATTTGTACTGCATCTGTACTACAAGTGAACTTATAAGTACTATAACTATTGCTGCACTTTCTATCTAGATCCATCTCTCTATCTAGATCTCTCTATCCATCTAGATCTATCTCTCTATCCATCTAGATCTACCTCTCTATCTATCTAGATCTACCTCTCTATCTATCTAGATCTACCTCTCGATCTAGGATCTATCCCCAGCTCTCTATCTATGATCTCTCTCTATCTATGATCTCTCTCTATCTATGATCTCTCTCTCTCTCTCTCTCTCTCTCTCTCTCTCTCTCTCTCTCTCTCTCTCTCTCTCTCTCTCTCTCTCTCTCTCTCTCTCTCTCTCTCTCTCTCTCTCTCTCTCTCTCTCTCTCTCTCTCTCTCTCTCTCTTTACCCATCCATCCATCCCTCTACCTATCCATCTCTCTCTACCCATCCATCCATCCCTCTACCTATCCATCTATCTCTCTACCCATCCATCCATCCATCCATCCCTCTACCTATCCATCTATCTCTCTACCATCCATCCATCCCTCTACCTATCCATCTCTCTACCATCCATCCATCCCTCTACCTATCCATCTCTCTCCACCCATCCATCCATCCATCCCTCTACCTATCCATCTATCTCTCTACCCATCCATCCATCCATCCATCCATCCATCCCTCTACCTATCCATCTATCTCTCTCCACCCATCCATCCCTCCCTACCTATCCATCTCTCTCTACCTATCCATCCATCTATCTACCTATCCATCTATCTCTCTACCCATCCATCCCTCCCTCTACCTATCCATCTCTCTCCACCCATCCATCCATCCATCCCTCTACCTATCCATCTCTCTCTCTACCCATCCATCCATCTATCTACCTATCCATCTCTCTCTACCTATCCATCCATCCATCCATTATTATTTTATATATTATTAATTAACATTAATAATATTATTAATTTAATTAAATATATTAATTAACACTATGCATCGTTTAAACATGACAATATCCAAAAACTGCAGTGCCTCTAAGGAGACTGACCCGTGGAAAACGGGCTTAAAACGGCAAACTATACAAAAGAGATGTTTTTGAATTGATTATTAGAGAAGAGTGTTAAAATCCTGGTATCCATGAAATGGTGTTCACAGATTGACTGCAGGCCTTTGCAGGTGCAGACTTCAGGTGTTGAAGTTGTTTGTTGATGACAGTAAGTTTGAAAGTGGATGACTTTATTTGCTGGTTACAGATATTTACACACAAACAGAGCGCGTATCTTCATTTGATATTCTCCCTCATGAGCAGTACCGCACAGCACACCTGCGTGGCCCAGGAGGGGTTATTATTTACATCTGTTGCACAGTGTAAATAAACATATCACTCTGGAGGCATGGAAATAATGCTATCCAACTAGAATAAACTGGAGACACTCTGAAGTCTGTGCAACCCAAAGTAATGAGAAAATCAAGGATACCTTTCCCCTCATGCTGTTGCAGGGAATTCTAGTTTCCTTAAAAATGTTTAAAAAAAATTAAAAAGTTTCAATGACAAACAAATTAGAATTACACAACTCTACAATGGCCAGTCCCTTGATTTCAGTCTGGCTTTGGAGAGTACAAAAAGAGATACATGCTTTCAATCTTAAGCAATTTATAATAAGCTTTCATTTATTAACATGAACTAACAAACAATTAAATACAGTTTTCAGATCAAAAGTTGTATATGTGAACTAACATGAACATAAACATTTTAACAACGGGTTAATAAATGTTACATTGTTACTTCATGTTAGTTAACACATTAACGAACAAGACCTTATTGTAAAGCGTTACATTTTTATAATTTAGCCAGAACATTTTTGCTAGAGTAAATGCATTATGCTTGTAATTCTGTGCATCTGTATAAATACTGATTATGCATTCAAATTATATGTACTTAATAAATTGTTCCTGAGTGCTGATTTTATTTTTTTGATAATTTGTCATTCCAGCTAAATGTATAGGCTAGCTTTGTCCCTAACAAACCATTGAAGCAAAACTCTTAGATAAAACAACAGATTAAACACTGCAAAATAATACAATTTTGAGTTAAAATTGAAAATTACATACCAAAGTATCATTAAATGCATAGAAAAATGCAAAATAAATATAAAATGCATCTTTCTTTAGATATCTAGGACATGTGGAATTATTAACTTGGAGATAAGTAAAGATCTAGAAGTAAAATGATCAGGATATTAAATGAAATGTCACAATGATGCATTTCCGCTGCCCTTCACATTAGGGCACTGATGCTAAAAGCAATGGGGCTCGTCCAAGATGCCTTGGGAATGAGATAAAACCGTACCGCCTCCCAGCCTCAGAGCTTGAGTCACCATTCTTCTTTTACAAGCCACCATTCATAACATTATATTAAACGTGTTACACATACCTAAATGTTGGGCCTATGAAAGTCTTTTCCTGCTAAATGTATTAGAAAGCACCTCTGCACAACAAAGAGATTTACACCGCTACATCAGATCTTCTGTCAAAAGTGCTGCTTTGTAACTTCAAATATGCTCATTAAAAACTCATTTAAAGTCCGTGACCGTGTTCAAAGAGTTAGGAAAATGTTGTGATTTTTGCCTTCAGAGACAGAAAACTGATTATACAGGCAAAATTGTGTAGCTCCTCAGGCAACAAGCAGATCTGTCTCTCACAGAATGAGGGAATCACCCCATAAACACTGTCCTGGTGTGTGTAAAAAATATACAAAAATCAAGTTTACTGCCTCTCCTACAGGAAAATAATCGCAACCGTGTCAAAAATCAAAATCCTAAATGAGATCTCTTAATGATCCTCCTAAAAAGCAGACCATGGTAATCTCACATGTATTAAATCAATAATTTCAATAAAATAATGTCATAATTTTGTTTCAAAGTATGCTGATATTTCCCTAGCAATCAAAATGCGAACAAAAGTCTGAGATCATAACTTCAACTCTAAAGTTTGCTAAAGTTTATTATCAAATTATTGCATAAATGTCCAAATACTATAGCTAATGTAGAACACCAACAATGGCCTCATTTGCAGCTTCAAAAATGTTTTAATTAAAAACCATCTGACAGTTTTTTGACTTCACATTTACTTCAAATGAAATTAAAGGGTTCAATTTTGACATATAAGAGGTCATCGTACTATAAGAATAACCTGTAAGTTTCAGAACTGAAAACAGCTTTTATTGTAACCAATGCCAGAGAACGACTCATTGTGGAATGAGCCTATAATAGATGGTGAAAGACCGCCTCTGCAGAAGAAGATCAACGCCTACTTCATCACTGTAGCTTTGGCCCCGCCCACTGGAGTGTTAGTGAGATGATGAGGAGAGAAGAGCGATACAGGATCACTGGACTCAAAATAACATCCCCTTCCAAAGGATCCTAATGCTAGGAATGTGCTTATTTATTGTCAACACTGTGAATGTCTCAGTTGAGCATTATTTATCTGTATTCGCTGCATTTCACTGTGGATTCTTTGGGAAATCAGTCGTAATCTTGGCGCTGGCTTTGCAAGCAGACTTTTACGATATGGACTCGACAGTAAAGCCACAACATGTGTTCATTCTAATGCCTGATCTGAGACCAGTGATTTCTGATTCTGAACGCTCAACTTGACATTGTTTGTCTTAGCAGGATAAAAATAATCTGTTATTTAAACTGTATATATATATATATATATATATATATATATATATATATATATATATAGAGAGAGAGAGAGAGAGAGAGAGAGAGAGAGAGAGAGAGAGACAATCACTGGAGCTGTCAAAGTTTATTAGTGACTGAGTTCTGCACTCGCACTAAAACTCCCGTAATAATCAACGAATCTCTTATTAACATTGTGTTTGCACTGTTAGTTATGATGAAAGCATTTGTTAGTGTGCAGAAATCGAGTTGCAATGTCGAGTTCCTGCATTCGTGTCTCTGATCGGCTACAATGATCATCACTCCATCTTTATGCCACCATCTGAATATAATGCCATAGATCTGAATATAATGCCAGTTTGTCATCAGAGTCATAGCCAATGCTGTCTAGCATGTGCATAGCACTTAGTCTTTAATAACATTAGATGTTGGCCAAATGACAAAAGCTACAGCAAACTTTATGACCTATAAGTTGATGAAAACGTAATGTGACGCACTCTAGATGAGGCCGCTCTAATGACAGAGAAAACTCATATGTCCGAAATGATCAGAAATTTGCTGGTCTGGTCAAAAACCTTGTAACTCCATTTGAGCTTGATTTTGATAATATGTTAATAATATAATGACAAATGCAAGCGTCTGATCATAGATAAAGCCACAATATTAACTCTGACAAAACGGTGTTTAAGTATTAATATTTTTTAATACAATTTCCTGAAAAGTTGCATTATTGTAGATCGGTTTCCGCCCGGACAATGACGATATTTAGCTATACAGTATATTAAACATATCATAAATAATTCATTTGTTGTTATTGATATTATCATTATTATTATTAACAACAACAAGACTTATACTAGACTAGATCTTCAGATCTACAAAAAGAAGAAGAAGAAGAACAACAACAACAAAGCTGAAACAATTCTGGTTAAACGTACAACGGTTTTTCTCTATGGATCTGATATGACACTGCACCTTTTTAGGAGGTCATTCATTTAACTATCTTTTTAAATAGCAAACCAAGATCTGGTTGCAGAAACAAAAACTGAGGGCTGGAAAACTCTTTTAAGCCTCAAAGCCGAACGGTCGACTCATGTTATTTGCTCTCACCAAACAGAGGCACCACACAGAGCCGGATTCCGCTCACAGTTTTCTGTCTGCAGATGAGAAGTAGGCTGAGGCCTTGAAAACGTCCCTGAAGCCCTTTGCATCAGCAGCGTGGCTAGAGACAAGAAAAGCTCTCAAGGACTGAGAGCTTTAATGATATGTTTGCCAATGCAACTTCTCACAGAAAACTGACAGGACCACCGATGGGGGAGTTTCACATCCTGTTAGAAGACGGATGAAATTTGACTCATAATATTTGTCACTTAAATTTTTTTTTAAAAAAACCTGTGATATGAGCAACTGCTCATCATCCTGCAAATGCAAATATTCTCTTATTACAAATTGACCAGCAACACGTCATTCTGAGGTGAGAGCCCTGAAGTAACATCTTCACAAATTTGAATTATGAATTTCATCAGTCATCATCTTTAGCTATAGGAGTGTTGAAAGGAAGTGTGAAAATCTGTCAAGGTAACTACAGGAATGCTCTCCCCAGCTGATGTCTTTGGATAAGGTTTGCTATTATGATGACAAATTCACTGTGATGAATGCACCCACATTGTTGAGAATGTTGTGGAGGTGGATGGTTTTGACAAATGTCTACCTCAGGCTTTTGAAACATAAAACAATGAGCAGCATTCAGTGGAGGACAGGATTAAAATCAACCCTATAAATTCCAGAACAATGGTTCTCATATACACTCCAAGTGATATGCAAGGAGCTCTGGTGTACAAACATACATTAGCATTAAAAGAAACTGCTCTTATGCTCAGCAAGGCTGCATTTATTTGATTAAGAATGAAGAAACAACAGTAATATTGTGAAATATTTTTGCAATTTAAAATAAATATTTTTTAACAAGTTATTTATTCCGGTGATCAAAGCTGAATATTCAGCATTACTCCAGTCTTCTGAGTCACATGATCCTTCACATATCATTCTAATATGATGATAATTTTTCGTATTATTATAAATGTTAAAAAATAGTTGTTCTGCATAGAATTTTTTCCAGGGAGCTGATACATTTTTTCAGGATTATTTGAATAGCAAGTTCCTTTGTAAGGAACAAATTGAAATAGAAATCCTTTGTAACATTATAAATGTCTTTACTGGCGCTTTTAATCTGTTTAATGCATCCTTGCTGAATAAAAGTGTTTCGTTTTTTTAAAGAAAATCTTACTGACTTTTGAACAGTAGTGTATATTAAATATTAATGTTTTTATATATTTTGGAACATGTCCAGAAATTAATTGTTCACACTATAATGAATAGTATAATTTTTTTCAATTACATGCATCATCAAATACAATAAATACAATACTTAATGCTGATTTAATTGTTCATCTTACACAGATTAATGTATTTTAATAAGCAGATTCACATTTATTTAACATTAAATACATTATTCTGAGTTAAATAAAAGGAGGAATATTTAAAGGTGCAATATGTAAGATGTTTGGATTAAAATATCCAAAACCCACTAGAAAAATGTTATATATTTAGTTATCCTAAATGTTTCCAAGAATGTTTAAATCCAGAGAAATAAGCG
Organism: Gobiocypris rarus; assembly: GCA_023029165.1. Lineage (NCBI taxonomy): Eukaryota > Metazoa > Chordata > Actinopteri > Cypriniformes > Gobionidae > Gobiocypris > Gobiocypris rarus. Next base: position 4,303,946 of record CM040922.1, on the reverse strand, counting down.
TTTTTAACCAGGACACGGGCCGTATCCGTGTGTCGCCTATTAATGACATCATACCTGCTTCCCCTCGATTTCCTGTTTTATTTTGTATGGAAACACCAAAGACGCTTTAATATATAATGTGTTTTATTAGACACTGTTTGGAGACATTCATTCATTGACAGAAAACTGATCATTGTTACACAGCTCAGAGGCGAAAGCGCTGCTCTGCGGCAGAATAACAGCTCTACGTCATCAAACTACGCCATTGTTTTGAATAAGAGACCTCTAGCGGCAAAAAATGACATATTGTGGCTTTAAAGAACTATTAAAGTAACCTGACAAAAACAAGGACGACCCAAGAAAAGAAACTAAAATCAACATGAAACGGATGTTGTGATAATCTTTTCTTCCTTATTCTGATGTATATATCTGAGTGAAACGGGCGGGACTTGATTTTGTCCATGATTGGATGATTGTGGTTTTTAGTGTTGTAGTCAAGACCACCTAATCCGAGACCAAGACCACCTAATCCGAGACCAAGACCAGACCAAGGCAAGGCGAGATCGAGTCAAGACCAAGACCAGACCAGCACTCCTTAAATTCATAAAGATCCACATTACCAACTGATAAATGACTTATAATAAATATAAAGACACTATATAGAGCTGTTACCAATCAAATTAAATCATAAACATCAAAATGCATCTTTGCACTACAGAAATGATACAGAAGATGCGTCTGAATTTGTAAATTGCAAATGCATAAATAATGTTGAGGATAATGTTGCAGTCATGCTCAAATTTGTGAAAACAGCTCTCATGCTCTTGTGATATTGCTTAATTATATCATTTTATAAATCCAGATCTCATACAATAAAATTTTTTGAGGTAATATCTTGCATTTTGTGAGCATTTGTATCAATTTTGGTGAAATTTTTGACACAATGCCTCATTAATTTCTGTATTGGCACAATAAATAAATCAAATTACAAATAAGTTATTGATTGCATCTGAAGCAGTAAGTTTTACATCCAGTCACATTAATGATGTTAATAAATAAATCAGACAATGCTCCGGCAATTTAGAGATATCCCAGCAGTTGTGTCCTTGACCGATCTTGAAACAAAATCCCGAGTCCTCTAAGTCTGAGACGAAACAAGACCTCGTACTGCAACACTAGTGGTTTTGTTGTGATGTCATGTGAGTGACAGGTTGCCCCGCCCTCGTGCCAGTAAACGCATCATCAGAGAAGAGAATTTCACTGCAAGAGGGAAGGGAAGTTATTGTGATTAAAGATCACGAGGGTACATGAACTTAAAAAAAAATGCATGGATACATCTCAATATTCCTTAAAAAATAGGAATTGAAACTTAAAGATTCTGATGTGATCAAAGGTCAATACTTGAAGTTTGAAAAACATTGCTTTAGGACACTGCAGTTTGTAAGTAGGACTTGTAGTCTTCTAGAACAAGCTCAAGTTCAAGAGAGGATGTAGAGCATATCAAATAAGCGAGCATACTCAGTTGTGTCATGCCTGGTCCGAACTTCTCAGAGTCACCATCAGACCAACTCACACTGTGACCTTAGCAAAGTGTCCTCACCTCACCCCTAGCTAATTTTCCCCTCGCCCGGGGCTACTTGTATTCCCTCGGTTTAATCCTACCACCAGCCGATGGTCTGAGCCCCAGTTAACGCTTGTATCCTATTCACTCTCTCTGCCTCCCTCCCTCCCCTTCTCTTTCTCTCTCGCTGTCTGCAGTGTGTCTCTAAAGATTTAACCCAGCTCCCTGGTGTCTTCTCAGTACATTTTGCCGTCTCCCCTTCTCAAGGTGCTCCGCATTTGCCGAGACCTGACTCAGGCCCAGTGGAGCTCCAAGGTCGGCAACCTGCTCGGTCCCCGGAGGCCGTCCCGCGTGCCCTTGAGGATAAACATCCCTTCAGACATAAATAACCTCCGTGAAAATCACGGTGGGCTTCGCTGGCATCATTTTTAATAGTTGTCGCCCCATTGAAGACACATGCTAATCTGTTTCCACATCTCTTTGAAGTAGAAGACGGAACTCAACTCGGGGCAGATTATTTATAGCACTAAAGATGATGCAGTTTTAATCCCTCCATCATTGGCTGGATCCAGCAGTTAGTATGAGGTCAGTCCAGCACTCACAGAACTAGCAAGGCTTGGGCTGCATGCTTCCTCGGGGTATTACTGGGTTTGATAGAAGTAAAGAAATCTGCCTCGGCTCCTCATGAGATTCAGAACTCTTCAAATAATCCTTGGCTTTTTAAAGTTATGATGCGACACTCCGGCACAACGCCATGTCAATGGATATGCATATGTATTACTATACAAATAGATACAGCACATTTCAAAGAAACAGAAACGAATGCCTTTGCACGTAGTTTTGCAAAATAGGTCATTGTCATTCTGTGCTAAATGAGACGGTGGTGCGCCTTTGCCCCCCAGTGGATCATAAGTAAACTGCATTGTCTCTTGTTTGTCTATGCTGCAGGAGAGATGGGGTTCGGATGTTTGGTTGGTTTGCCAAGATTTTATTCAAAAGAATTGCTAATTGAATAATGCTTGATTGTCTGGAATCAGTACGACCAGCGATGCTGTTCTACAGTCAAGCACAGAGTGAAGAGAAGTGCTGTATGACCAGTGGGATACTGGGAAAAGACAGGGGTGGTGTGTCAGGGATGCTGACATGTAAATCACTATATAACTATAATAATCTTTCTGATCACTAATCTACAACTTGTGAATTTTCCTGTTCATTTACTATATTGACATGTTGCTATATATACAGACTATGACAAATAAAAAAAGACATTTTAATTCAAACAAATAATTAAAAAATAAAAAATAAAAAAACCTATTAAAACTATTAAAATGAATAAATAAATATATACAATAAATTCAGGTGATCAAAAAAACTAAATTAAGCAACAACAACAAAAACATTACTACGTAAATAACATTTAGTAAATGCTTATGCTGACAAAAAAAGCCAGAGTAGTATGAAAAATAAACTAAATTCAAGATATATTCAATGAAAACAGTCTCAGTATTTTACACAACGATAAGTTTCCTTTTCTGAATTTAAAAGCCTGTTGCATGAACCGCATGCCAGTTCAATAGCCATTTGATTGGTCAGTTTAATAACAAGAGCAGCCTTTACCTTGTCAGCCTCACCCTGGCTACTAAATAATGCAAATGAATCATGACAAACAATTACTTTTATAAAACTTTAGTTGGTATATTCATTTTGAACTCATTGAGAATGCTCGGCCTGAAATTTTGACTCCCTGACAGATGATCCTCCTCCCTCGTTGAAGTCAGTACCTGATTGGCCTAAATCTAACCCCACTCCTAACCCTAGACCTGGGGGTGTTAATAATCTGGCAGGCCTCTGAACATCGGCATTCTAGCCAATGACTATTCTTTTGAGGTAAAATTCACTTCAACCATGCAATCAGAAAAATGATGACGGTTTCACCAGAATCACATCCAAGCCGATCTCATGCAGACTTTGCTCGTTACCACCGATTAGAGCGTGTAATGTCTAGATTGATTTCTATCTGCAGGGGCATCATTCATGAAGTGATGCGCAATGTGATATATGACTGAAGGTACGGCAGCGTTTTTACTCAAAGAAATTAATCTGCACGCTGCTATCCAGCGCATCCATCACGCCGGTCTAATAATTCACAGTAAAGGCGTGGCCATCAAGCGGTCGCTAGTTTTGGTACACATTAAGCACCTTAAATTAGGCAAGGGATAACACCCTTGACTCACTACTGACAATTAGTTCATTCTGCTTCTCCATTAAGGCCGGATGAATGACGGGGATGAAATTCAAATGGCCCACTCCTTTAGTTAGCGGCGCTGTCTGGCAATCTCAGTCTGTGATTTACATGGAATTATCCCACAGCTGGTCTAATCGGGTCAAAGACCTGTAGGCTGTAACGGTTCCCCATATACCTCAATGCATTAACACACTGTTAAACGATATTCACGCTCCAGTGACAGCAGCGATCGGGCGGAGGGACCGCGATGAATTCTTTGATAAAAAGGTCTGTGTCTTCGCAATTTAATGAGATTGCACTTTGCCTTTGAACGTGGCAGAATAATGTTTACTTTTGCACACATCAGTACACGATAATACTTTGTGTACAAACATGCCACAGTCGGTCGGGGAAGAATGCGATCGCATATAACAACAGGCAATGATTTTCACAGTGCCGTGCCCGTGTCCTAAATGAATAGGGAAAAATGCCAAAATACAGTTTGTGACAATTGGCTAACCATAGGTGGCTTGATTGAAATTCCTGCTGGTTTCTCATATTTGACATTTCTTTCAGCTAAATATAGAGCGAGAATGTCGCACTCCATAATGAAATCTGTGATAATGACATAGTGCCAGGGAAATAATAATATTAATACACAACACACGTATATGCTTTTCACACACCGCCTTGAAATACACCATTCAGAAGTAGTTAACCATACACTTGTATTCTCATTCAGCTACACGGCAAACATGGCAGATTACAAATCTCAAGAAGGCATCTAAAATTGACCATTTCTAGAGTTAAGAGGACAAAACAGCAACAAGAACAGGGAAGGTTTGATTCCCAAGCAGCAAAATGATGAGTTTGTCTGTGTAGGTATACTGTCTGTCAGACAACATCTTATAGAGATAATAGCATTGCAGTGGAAAGTAAATGGAGTTTGTTAAAGCAGGTGACAGCGTGGGGTGACCTTATCAGAGTGTGATAAAGAGGAAATGGGGACAGAAATCAAAATAGCAGCGGAGAAGTGGCCCGCCACAGCTGTTGCTCGGTGCGCTGGATGCGGAGATGGCTGGGGGTTTTGTTTTTTGGGTTTTGGCGGTAGGGAGGGTTGTTATTTGTTACTGAGTGGAATTAATGGCTCTGCTGAAAAATAATGCAACCCAGAACAATGCATGAAACCATAAGTGCAATTATAACAGATTTTCATATTTTGACTTTACATGCCATTATCACAAAATTAAACACAAAACCCTCATCAAATTACAAAACAAACTGATTACATTTCAATTTAACCAAAGCATTATTTATGAATTATATAAATTAAAATACACACACACACACACACACACACACACACACACACACAGATCAGGCATAATGAATTATGACCACCTTCCTATTGTGTTGGTCCCACTTTTGCTGTCAAAACAGCCCTGACCCATTGAGGCATGGACTCCACTAGACCCCTGAAGGTGTGCTGTAGTATCTGGCACCAAGAGTCAACACCTCAAACCCGTTGTTGTGCTCCTCAAAATATTCCTGAACCATTTTTGCTTTGTGGCAGGCGGATTATCCTGCTGAAAGAGCCATAGCCACCAGCCTTTGCTCCCCACGTGCATCAGTAAGCCTTGGCCGCCCATGACCCTGTGGCCGGTTCTCCACTGTTCCTTCCTTGGAGCACTTTTGATAGATCCTGACCACTGCAGACCGGGAACACCCCACAAGAGCTGCAGTTTTGGAGATGCTCTGACCCAGTTGTCTAGCCATCACAATCTGGCCCTTTTTAAACTCACTCAAATCCTTACGCTTGCCCATTTTTCCTGCTTCTAACACATCAACTTTGAGGACAAAATGTTCACTTGCTGCCTAATATATCCCACCCACTAACAGGAGCCGTGATGAAGAGATCATCAGTGTTATTCACTTCACCTGTCAGTGGTCATAATGTTATGCCTAATCGGTGTGTAAACTAAAAGAAAAAAACAATTAATAATAAGAAAAACAAATAACATGTAATTTTATTCAACATTATTCTTTTAAGTTAAAGTTTTAAGTATTAAAACCACAACAAATAATTAAAGGAGTTTAAAAATGGCATGCAATCCAGTGAAATGCAAAATCTAGCTGTTAAAAACAGAGAAATGAGGGCTGTGAGTGACACGGAGTAACTGTGAAAGAAATCTGAGGAACAGAGACTCTTCTTCCTCACCTCTCGCAGTGCATAGTGGGGTTAGATCCGCACGCACCGGGGGATCAGCTTGATATAGACGATAAACCAGTGAGAACGAGGTATCACAGGAAAGACGTTCTGAAAGAGGTGAGAGAGTTCAGGCCCTTTACACTCAATAGTGTACGCTTATAAATGATGGGAGAGGACAGGGGACGTGACTTGATGACCTATTTATTCATAACAGACTGACAGCTTTCATAGGCAGATGAAAATTTGAGTTTTCTTGACCCGCTCTCAGTCTATGATTGATGGGTTCATTTTGCCTGTCATCTGTAGTCAATTTTATCACTATAAAAAATAAAATGGTACAAAATCCAAGTGTCCATTAGCAAAGACTGACTACAGCAAAACTGACCTGCAAAAATAACCTTTTGTGAGGTTTCACCAGCTGGGTTGGTTTTAAGAAGGAACTGTTTTCTTTACCTTATAACAAACTTTATACTTAATACAGTGATTTTTTATTTTTTTTTACCAAACTCAAATAAACAGAAATATTCCAAAAGGAATTAAAGAATTTCGATTTAATGAGACTTGAATGTCATTGGGGGAAAAAAGACACACGAGTCTTGACACAAATACACACTTCCCAAAGAAGACACTTCCATCAGAGCCCTCGGGTGTCAGTTCAGGTCAAAGCAAAGCCTGAGTCTGACTCATTTCTGCTTCTTTATTACTCTTTTAGTGAGAGAAACACGGACTAGAAAAATTGGGGACAGAAGGTCTAAATATAGTAAATGTCAGCTGATGCTTTACTTCAATATAAGTTTCATAACCAGGCCCACACTAATAAAAATGAATCATTGTGGCTGTAAGTGTAACATAAAAATCATTATTTTTTACAAATAAATCTTTGTTACTTTACTTGGATAATTTGAGTAGCTCACTTAATTTGGATTTGTAGCAAAAACATATTTTGAATCATTATATTTTGTACTCCGTATCCTGAATAATCTAGACAAGGCTTTGTAGACGTGCATTTCCAACATACTATTTGGGCTCTAACATACAATGCCAAGCTAGTTTCAGCCCGACGCAGTTTTCATTTCCACGTCCAGCGTCTCGTTGTTTGAATAGCAAATGCACTCGCGCTCATCTGTTCACCCATGGGCGTCTGGTCTGAACACCAGGTGTGTTCAGGAGCATTGATGGTGTGTTGCTATTTTGAGGAACTGAAAACGACTGCGCCATTGACCAACACAAACCTGCTCTAAAGTCAATAGTGCAGTATTTATGTGTTATTTAAAGAGTGTGTTAGTAATATGAGCCTATAGGCGGTGCACAACTTTCTGATTATTAACATTTTTAAATGATTAAAAAGGATTCCTTTTTGGAAAAGCGTTCAGTCTTTCTGCTTTTAAAGGGAATGGGAGATGAGACTCTGAGTGGTTTATTGCACGTTACGCCCAAAACACACCCATGACTCATTAAGAGACTAGGTACAACCCTTTTGGACCATGCACCTGGTGCACCGACCTTTTTTTGGACACATCCTAAGTGCACCTGCGCCATGCGCTTCAGACCATGCGCTCAGATCATTAAAATAGGACCCTGTATGTTACATTTACCTAAAATATTTACTGCTGTATTTGGCTGAAATGAACCCTTTTCACATTGTCATGGTTTCTTGCTGTAATCTTGTCTTTATTTATTCCCTTGTTTAGAAAGTTGTTGTTTTATTTATTTTTTTAGTTAAAAAAAGTACATCCAGCCATTATAAAAGTAATGCACACGGCACACAGGGGTCACTAAAGCCCTTCTGAAGTGTAGAGTACTTTTATAATGGATGGATGCACTTTTTTGATCTTCAAATTTTGGGATGCCATTATAATGCTTGGAAGAGCCAGGATATTTTTTTTAATATATATATATAACTCTGATTGTATTCGTCTGAAAGAAGAAAGTCATATACACCTAGGATGGCTTGAGGGTGAGTAAATCATGGGGTATTGTTAATTTTTGGTAACCCTTTAAGGGTGCATCTTGAAGACATGTCTAATTGGTCAAACACAAATTAGATGAGTTCAAAATACTTAAGAAGTCTGATGCAAATAGTTGCCTCAAGTTTTGTGAGTAAAACCAAGGCCATATTTTTACAGTGCAGACTGACTTTTACCACATTCTCAACTAAATGTTTAAATAAAACTGAGAAGGAAAATCGTACTGGCAGATAAAAGCATAATCAAATTATGCTATATTATGTAAAAAAAAAAAAAAAGAAAAAGAAAAAAAAAGTGAGTGAGAGGGTGATTTTATTCATCAATATTATTGATAAATGTCTGCTTCTCAAGATCTGCAGGCTTCTAACTGACTAACAACAAGACAAGTAGGAGTTCTGATGTAAGTCCAAGATAAATAAAGAATGAAATCATCAAACTATTACATTACAGCAAACAATCGCCCTAATCAGAAGAGTGACAAGAGCCTACAGCACCCAAATACATTACTAGGAAAAACATGCCAGAAGATGTCAGTGTAGTGCAAGATAAATGAACATGAAGAAACGGTCAGGAATACAAATGGCAAATTAAAACCTCAGTGTATCATTCTCTTATTATTCATCTGTAATGCCCAGTATGTCAAGATTTGTCCTTCTGATTATCTCAACCCCCGTCTGCTAACTCTCCCCACTCCTCGGAGGACCATCAGAGGCAGCGTCTTTGGCAAGCTGCTCACAATTGATTATGTGTCTGCTTTTAATGAATATGGGGATGATTAACAGTCCCATATCTCCAGCAATAAAAAGGAAGCTTGGTGTACACTGATAGATGGGAAGTTAAGCACAAGGGAGAAAGCAAAAGGTAGCTCTGCTGTCATCTCCTCTGCCAACAGACTTCCACATAAAGCGGCGCAGGGTTGCCAAAACAAGCCTGCTTCATTCATCAACAGCTCTAATTAGGTTGTCGAAAGCACTTATTACATTGAGAGCACAAACCGTTCAATCCTAATGGGAGTGAACGCTATTGATGGTGGCTACTGCAAATTCAGAATTATTACAACTACAGATAACGGCAGATTGACTCGAATTTAACAAAACTGCCAATGTTTCAGCACATAACTGTCAGCGTCATACAACGAGAGCGCAAATTTAGAAAATCTGATTCGTTGTATCATCTTCTGAAAATTTAGTGAGATACATCATGTTAGCTGTGTATATTTGCACTTAAAATTTCATGATATCTCACTCAAATGGTCTATTACTTAAATTGGGAATAAAACATTTTGTGAGACAAAAAAACAACCCTTAACTGGTCTAACTGGTCTAACTTAAGATATATTAAATGTTAAATTAATTAAATAAATAATGTTCAAATTAAGAACACAGTTAGATTATCTGAATCCAACAAAACACACAAAATAGCATCAATTTTCATTTTCCTTCAGTACTCCGTCTGGGATTGCGGTACATTTTCTCCGGTCAAATTTTAACCGGTCCAATCAGGGAACAGAGGGAGTGGCTGAGAACGGTGGCGTCGATGTCGTGCGCTAGTTTGAGGTGACATACGTCACGAGTCACGACCAAACGTTAGCGACTGGTTATGGCAGATCCAGAGTGGCTCTGGGCA